>JADRCH010006839.1:0-27384 GCA_019843965.1 Rhynchomys soricoides
TGGTGGCCTTGGCCCTGATCTCAGTGCTCTTCCTCCTGGCGGTGATTTTGGCAATTGGCCTGCGTCTGAGACACTCCTCCAGCTCAGCTGCCTGGGGCTGTTTTCAGCCAGGCCTGAGCTCTAACCTTGCGACTGGAGTTCTCCCCAATTACAATGAGGGGACTTTGCCTTATTCCTACAATGTGTGCATTGCCTCACAGTCAGCTAAGGCAGAGTTTAATTTTCTCAATGTGGCTCCAGAAGTTGCTCCTCAGGACCTCCTCTGCGGCGGCGGCGACTCTTGGGTACCAGGTACTCTTGGAGACACTGAGGTTCCGTTTGTCTCGGATTCTATCTCAAAGGTGAGCTTCAATTTAATTTGGTTTTCTATTTAGGGTTTCGGTGTTTCTTAATAAATCACTAGGTGGTTTTGGTGATTTCATTGCATATTTCATTGTCTTGCAAGTCAGTCTTGAACAATGCTCCGCCTTAGTACATTAACCTTATCCAACCACCTCTTAAAGAAGGGTTTCTGTCTCAGGTGTGAGGTTTACTTGCCCATAATTAAAGATGTTCACACCATGCGATGCTGGTTTTTCTTCAGCCTTAAAATCCTCTCCAGCCGATAAAATTCATTCCTGATGGAAACTTAAGAGATTCTTTTCCTGCCAGGTCTCTACTAAAGTTTTTGTCCTACTTCCTCTTAGACTCAGTGACTCAGCATAAACACGGCCCTCATCTTACTAGTTTGTGAAAATTGTCTAGGGAAGAAACACATCACTCAAGGTTGTGGCTTGTTATCAACAAAGCATGATGGGTAATGCATTATTCGACTGACTTGTTGATAAACATTGTGAGGTTCTTTCAAGCAGAATGTCTTGGGGTTCCTGGAAGCTTTTCTAATTTTGGTTTTCATTTTATGTGCATGGGTGTTGTGCCTACATATATGTCTGTGGCCCAGTGCACAGGGACCCTGGTACCCACAGAGGCTAGAAGAATGCAACTGGAACTGGAGTTGCAGTTGGTTGTGAGGCATTATGTAGGTGCTGTGGGAATAGAACCTAGTTCCTCAGGAAGAGCAGCTATTGTTCTAAATGGTAACCCATCTTTCAGACAGCTCCCAAGTTTCTTTTTAAAGGACAACATATGTCTGAGGTGTCTATTATGAAGAGTCAATTTTATCAATAAATTTATTAATTAAAACCATCTTCATGCATTTTAATAACTTGCTTTCAAGAAAAAGTCCACATAGAGGAAAGTTTTGCAACCTATGCTTATGTCAATCTCTACAAAATATCTAAAATTGTATGGTTTGTGTTATTTACTCATTTATTTGTGTATTTACATATTGATGGTACTAGGGATCAAATGTGGGGTCTCATGCTTCCACAGCAAGCACTCTACCTACTGACCCATCCCAAGTCCTAGATTATAAAATTATAAATATCCAATTAAAATCTTTGCCTATTCATGAGTTATTAGGCAACTTTGCTTTTCTCAAAGGAGGAGCTTTCTGAACTGCCTCTTTTTTCCTGCCATAGCTTTTTTTTTTTTTTAAATCTGTTATCCTTCAAGAGTGATGACATTGAATATCTGTCTCAAAACAAACAGGCCATTCACTACTTGTCAACTAAATAAGCCCTGACTCCTGCATTCACTATACTAGTTGCTACTAAGATCCCATCACAGTAAAATGCCTACACATATTTTGAATAGAAATCGGAAGTCACAATACAGGTAACCTAACTCAGACTTTCTGTCTGAGACAGGGGAGCTGCTTATATTGTATAGCCTTAGACTGGGGACCTGGAAACTTTCTCAAAGACTTCACAAGTCTACTGCCTATCTTTCTGCATATGACAGCACATATGGTCACTCTGCAAAGATACATTGAAAGCTGGGTTTGTTTCTTTGGCACACTAATGTACTATTAGGAAGATGTTCATAAACATATCCTGATTTTTAAAACTGAAGTATTGACACCAACAAAGGTAAGAATTTCAATTTCTTTGTTAAATAAACTCGATATGGTTAAGACGTAAAGGACTCGATGGTACATAAAATCAAACTTTTCTGGAGAAGTGAAAAAAACTATTATTGTCATAATTAAAACTTAATTAAATATAAACACTGCTACAAACAATAGAGCAATATAATATAAAGCAAAACCCTTGGAAATGAAAATAACTAAACTAAGAGGGAATAAAAAATAATTGATGTAGTAACTGGTTAGGACTCTAAGCGTCGCTGTTCACCAGACTGGGAAAGAAGCAGACGTAGAAGCTCCCAGCTCCCAGCTTCCTCCGCACCAGAGACTAGACAAGATCTCGGGGAAAGTCACCATCCTAAGTCCCCCTCTCCCCAGCTTTAGAGAAATAAGGAAAACAGACTGAACCAGGACTAAGAGAAAAGCGAAGAAAGAAAAGACAATGGCGGACCCACCGAGGCGCTGGACCTGCAACGACCTGCTGACGTTCTTCATGCTGCTGGGGACGCTGTGCGCGCCAGGAAAGGGGCAGATCCGCTACTCTGTGCGGGAGGAGCTGGACAAAGGCTCCTTCGTGGGCAACATCTCCAAGGACCTGGCGCTGGAGCCTCGCGAGCTGGTGGAGCGCGGGGTCCGCATCATCTCCAGAGGTAGGTCTCAGCTTTTCTCTCTGAACCCGCGAGGTGGTAGCCTGGTCACCGCGGGCAGGATAGACCGGGAGGAGCTGTGCGCCCAAAGCACGCCCTGTATTGTCGGCTTTAACATCTTGGTTGAGAATAAAATGAAAATTTATGAAGTGGAAGTGGAAATCCTTGATATTAATGATAACTTCCCCCGGTTTCGCGATGAGGAGTTAAAAATAAAAGTTAATGAAAACGCAGCTGCAGGAACACGTTTGGTGCTCCCCTTCGCAAGAGATGGGGATGTGGGTGTGAATTCCCTCCAGGGTTACCAGCTGAGCTCCAACCCACACTTCTCTCTGGACGTGAAGAGCGGATCTGACGGGCAAAAACATCCAGAGTTGGTGTTGGAACAGCCCCTGGATCGTGAGAAGGAGTCTGCTCACGACCTGATCCTCACAGCCTTAGATGGCGGAAACCCAGTACATTCTAGCACTGTCCATATCAGCGTGACCGTCCTCGATGCAAACGATAACGCACCCCTGTTCACTCAAAGCGAATATAGAGTGAGTGTTCCGGAGAACATACCTGTGGGTACTAGACTCCTCACACTCACCGCCACGGATGCAGACGAGGGAATCAACGCAAAGTTGACCTTCTCTTTCCGCAACGAAGAAGACAAAATTTCTGAAACTTTCCAACTCGATTCTAATCTGGGGGAAATCTCAACTATTCAATCCCTGGACTATGAAGAATCCAGATTCTATCTCATGGAAGTGGTAGCCCAGGACGGAGGCGCTCTTCTTGCCAGCGCTAAGGTGATGGTCACAGTCCAGGATGTGAATGACAATGCCCCAGAAGTGATACTCACTTCCCTCACCAGTTCCGTTTCTGAAGACTGTCTACCCGGAACCATAATTGCGCTCTTCAGCGTACATGATGCTGATTCTGGGGAGAATGGAGAGATTTTATGTTCTATTTCCAAGAACCTGCCCTTCAAACTGGAAAAGTCAGTTAATAATTACTATCACCTACTTACAACAAGAGCACTGGATAGAGAGGAGACTTCAGATTATAACATCACAGTAACCGTTGTTGACCGTGGATCTCCTCCCCTGTCAACAGAAAACCACATCTCTCTGAAAGTAGTCGACATAAATGACAACCCACCCACCTTCTCTCGTCCCTTCTATTCCACTTCCATCTCAGAAAATAACCCCAGAGGTGTTTCCATTTTTTCAGTGAATGCCTATGATGCTGACAGTGGTGATAATGCCCGGGTCACTTATTCCCTGGCTGAATATACATTTCAAGAAATGCCTGTTTCCTCCTATGTCTCCATTAACTCTGACACTGGTGTCCTGTATGCATTACAATCATTTGACTATGAATACTTGAAAGACCTGCAGCTACTGGTGACAGCTAAGGACAGTGGGAATCCTCCACTCAGCAGCAATGTGTCCCTGAACTTGTTTGTTCTGGACCAGAATGACAACATTCCTGAGATCCTGTACCCAGCAATTCCTACTGATGGTTCTACTGGCGTAGAATTAGTGCCCCGCTCTGCAGAGCCTGGATACCTGGTAACCAAAGTGGTGGCAGTGGACAAAGATTCGGGACAGAATGCCTGGTTGTCCTACCGCCTGCTCAAGGCCAGTGAACCAGGACTCTTCTCAATAGGGCTTCACACAGGTGAGGTGTGCACAGCAAGAGCTCTATTGGATAGAGATGTACTCAAGCAGAGCCTGGTGGTGGCTGTCCAGGACCATGGCCAACCCCCTCTCTCAGCCACTGTCACACTCACTATCGCTGTAGGAGATAGCATCCCGGATGTACTGACTGACTTAGGCAACCACAACACACCAGTAGAGCCCCGTGATTCAGACCTCACACTCTACCTAGTGGTATCAGTGGCAGTGGTCTCCTGTGTCTTTCTGGGGTTTGTTACCGTGCTGTTGGCCCTCAGGCTGAGACACTGGTACATGTCACGCCTGCTTCAGACTTCCACAGGCAGATTGGCCAACATGCCCACCTCCCATTTTGTGGGCATGGATAGGGTACAGGCTTACCTGCAGACCTATTCCCATGAAATCTCTCTCACTACAGACTCCAAAAAGAGCCACCTGATCTTCCCCCAGCCCAATTATGCTGACAGGCTCATTAGTGAAGAGAGCTGTGAAAAGAGTGAGCCTCTTCTGATACCTGATAATATACACACAAACAAAGAAGAGCCGGGAGCTTCTCAGGTTAGTTTTCTCTTTCACTAAGAACTAGAACGTTTTCTTCATTTGTTTTCTCACTCGTTTTTCTGGTAGAATCAAAATCGGATAGTTATGTAGTAGATCATCATTTGCTGTGTTGGAGTTTAACTCTATTTTGTTCAGTAATCGATGCTTTTTCTAATTATATTTGTGACTGAATATCTTTTCTCTCTGTGTGGATATTTTAGAAAATCTGACAGTAAGCTTACCTTACAAGAAAGTGATAAACCATCATTTTCCTTTAAAAAAATATTGCTACTTTAAAGATAGATATTCTGTTACTAGAAGAGTTGTATTAATTCACATCATTATATGTATTGTTCCCTTTGAGATATTTGTCTACATATCATTAGTGGACATGTTTTGTAGGTGTGGTGGTTTGAATGAGAGTGGCTCTTATAGGCTCACATATCTGGATGCTTAGTCACCAGGGAGTGGAATTGTTTGAGAAGGATTAGGAGGTGTGGCTTTTTGGAGTAGGTGTGTCACTGGGGAGGGGCTTTGAGATTTCAAAAGCCTACACCAGGCCCAGTCTCTCTCTCTCTCTCTCTCTCTCTCTCTCTGTCTGGATAAGGATGTAAGGCTCTCAGCTACTGCTCCAGTACTATGCCTGTGTGTATCTGCCATGATGATCATGGACTAAAACTCTAAAACTGTAAGCAAGCCACCCCAAATCAAATATTATCTTTTAGCCATTCAGTGGTGTTCAGTGGTGATGTCTGCCTTTGATCCTAGCACCTGAGAGGCCAAGGCAAGTGAATTTCCCAGTTTGAGGCCTGCCTGGTCTACTTAGTGAGTTCTAGGACAACCAGGGCCTCAGAGAGAAACCCTGTCTTGAAACAAATGCTTTCTTTTATGAGTTGCTTTGGTCATAGTGTCTCTTCACAGTAACAATATAACAACAGTAACCAAAACAAAACAGTGATAGTAGAGGATATTGTATGTGCTTCTTATTTTGGTATACATATAGATAACAATTTATAGTACTTTCACAAATCAGTAGACAATAAGAAAAACTTTTGCTCAATTCCTATGAAAAACGTAGATTAGATTTATATTGATGGTAAGATCACAACATTCGAAAGTGCAAAGGGTAGGATTAACCCGTGTAATTATTGCATATGTGTCTTCGTAGGGAAATAAATCAGTGAGAAGTAACCTTAGAATTCTATTTTATTCTTAAATATTTGTTAAGGTCTACAAAGAGCTGTATTGCTATGTTCAACCATTATGAATGTCTCATGCCCCTGGCATGTGCTGGTTTCTGCCTCTTGAATTATCAAAATCAGCATCTCCCCATTTACCCATAGGTAAATGCAAATCTGCTTTGTTACAAGAGTATAAGACTTGTATTCAAGAAAATCAGCATGACTTAAGAATGCTTTACCTTTTAAAATTCATTTCTTAGGGGTCAGCTTACTTTAGGTTAATAGATTTTTCTTAATGAAATGTTTATTTATGGGTCTCAAAACTCTGTGTGTGTCTGTGTGTCTGTGTGTGTGTGTGTCTGTGTGTGTGTGTGTGTGTGTGCTTGCCTGCCTATGTGTATGCAAGTGCTTGTGGAGGTCAGGGACAACTTCAGATGTTGCTTTTCAGGCACCAACCACCTTATTGTTGAGACAGAATCTCTCATTGACCCAAACCTCAGCAGGTAGGCTAGGTTGTCTGGCCAGGGAGCCCCAGAGATCTTCTGTCTCTGCCTCCCCAATACTAGAATTATAAGCACTTACCACCATGACAGTTTTTTTTAAACCATGGGTTTTAAGGATCAAACTCATATCTTCCTCCTTGCAAAGCAAACACTTCATGTCTGAGCTATCTCTCTAATCCCCTTTGCCATTGTTTGTAATGAAAATTTTTATATTTAGTTATGTAAACTGAGACAAGCTTTCTACAATGATGAAACGTCCTTTAAATATTATAAACGATTGGTAGACTTTACATGATAAAATGCCTATTCCATACACTGTAAGTATGTGTACCATATGTACATTATATTCTTTTAAATAGTAGTTACGTGTGTTCTGAAACGGTAGCTTTCCCATAAAAATGAGGTACTCTTAATAGTGGGAAGGCACTTTGCTTGCTTATGTTTTCAAAGTCTTGTTTCCATGGCTTTTTTTAACATTTGGAAAAAGTACAGATGCTCAGGCAAGCCGGATGGCTCAGTCAGTACAGTGCCTTCCATGTAAACACACTGACACTTGAGAGGTGGCTCATCAGTTCAGAGCACTTGTTCTTGCAAAGGACCACAGTTTGGTTCCCAGAACCTGTA
The DNA here is from genome assembly GCA_019843965.1 of Rhynchomys soricoides. Classification (NCBI taxonomy): domain Eukaryota; kingdom Metazoa; phylum Chordata; class Mammalia; order Rodentia; family Muridae; genus Rhynchomys; species Rhynchomys soricoides. Next base: position 7,123 of record JADRCH010006839.1, read on the forward strand.
TGGCAGCTCAGAGCTGTCTATAATCCAGTTTCAAAGGATCTGACACCCACCTCTGCTCTCCATGGGTTCCAAATGCATGCACGAGGTACACATACAAGCAGACAAACACCTATACACATAAAGTAAAAATAGGTTTTAAAAGAGCTCATCCCCAGAACCCATATACAAACAAACAAAAAAAAATATTTGTCACTAACCCCAGTACTAGGGAAGGCAAGAGAGATGGAAACAAGAGGACCGCTGGGACTTGCTGTCCAGTCAGACTGGTCAATCAATGAGTTCCAGGTTCTATGAGAGACCCTGTCTCAAAACATAAGAGAGTGCTAGAAGAAGATATCTGACATCAACCTCTAGCCTATGCATAACACACTAAAATACTAATGATAATAATAATGCCAGTGAATGACTGTGTAGAATACTGAGCATAATGAACAGTTTAAGATACTTTAATGCTTTGTGTTATAAAGTGAGATCATGCTGCTGTACACCTGAACATTTTAGAATAACAACATATTATATAATTTAAAGGTACTTTTCTTTATGTAGGTTTTCTAGTTTGGGAACATAACTAAAACTATAAGGCGCAATGATGGGCAGTGTGGGTGGTGGCACACCCTTTAATCCCAGCACTTGGGAGGCAGAGGCAGGCAGATTTATGAGTTTGAGGCCAGCCTGGTCTTCAAAGTGAGTTCCAAGACAGCCAGGTCTATACAGAGAAACCCTGTCTCAAAAAATAAAAACACAAAACAATAGGACACTCTACATGACTATTGAAATCAACATGTTTATAAACTAGCAAAAAATGTCAGTTAAAAATGCTTATGTGAACTAGGCATTATAGTACACGCCTTTAATCCCAGCACTCAGGAAGCAGAGGCAGGCAGATCTCTGTGAGTTCAGGCCAGCCTGGTCTACATAGTGAGTTCCAGGACAGTCAGTATTATTTCTCTCCAATATGTTTAAATGATTATACAGTAGACTGGGAACCAAGAAAAAATCAACATTAATATCTTTCTTTCATATATATATGGTTTTAAGGATTCATATCTCACCTCTCAAGTTCAGACAACTTACCATTGTTCATCTACTAGGGAAAAACAATACAATTGAGGACAGTTGTAATGTGGTGATAAACAGCACTGTTTGTGAATTGTTTTATTGCATGAGAGTTTCATACATGAATATGAGTTTTATCAATCCCCATTCTTCCCCTTCTAATCCCTCTCCTAATCCCCCCACTTTTTCCACATAACTTTCTGTGATCTTTTTAAAAAGTAATCCCACCAAATTCATTTAATACTAATTGTAATGCACATGGATACAGAGTAATCTACTGGGGGAATGGGCAGCCTCCCCGAGCCACATCCTTGAAGAAAACCATCCTCTTCCAGTAGCTCCTCAGATAAGAATGAGATTTCTTGATCTCCTCCTCATCCACAATAGTATTTTGTTGGCTTGATCTTGTGCAAGTCTTGGGCATGCTGTCTCAGCTGCTGTTGAGTTCCTGTGTTCAATGGCATTGTCATGTCCAGCAAATATTTATTTGTTACAGATGTTTACTCTCTCTGGCTATTGCAATCTTTCTCTACCGTTTACTGGGCTTTGAGGGGAGGGAGTGTAGATGTTCCACTTGTAGCTGAACATGCCACTGTCTCTCATTCTCTGCATTGACTGCTTATGGGTTTCTGTGTTATTCAATATCTACTACAAAAAGCAGCTTCTCTGATGAAGAATGAAAGGCACAGTAATGGATAGATAGATAGATAGATAGATAGATAGATAGGCAGGCAGGCAAGGGGCAGTTTATTACTATGTCTATATCAGTACTATATGCTACTACTATAGTACAGCAGAATAATATAATAGTACTAATGCCAATGACTTTGACCAGTCATAGAGTTTTGGCTCAGTTAATGGTACCAGGAATGAGCTCTGTTTGGTGGGCAGGCTTTAAATCCAAACAGGGAGTGGCTGGTTACGCCTGTAACATTCACACCACTATTGCAACAGTTATCATACCTTACCAGGGCAGTCGTTATTGTAACTCCTAAGGTTCATAGCTGTTGAAGGCTGTTGATGACTTTTCTCCCTTGGTAGTGTGCCTAGAACCTTCCATCACTTCCCAGTAGGGATGAAACATCCAGTAGTTACCAGCTTGATTTTTCCAAGTCCTATTACTCAAGTATGTGGTGTCTCTCTCTCCGTGTGTGTGTGTGTGTGTGTGTGTGTGTGTGTGTCTGTGCCTGTGTGTCTGTGTGTGTGTGTATTTAAAGTGAAACAGAATTTAAAAATAAACCTAAGGGCAATGGGATTTACAGCTTTTATAAGTAAAAGGGGAATAAAATGAAATTTTATAGCACCACCAAACTTGTATTTCAAGAACATTTGTGATATTTCTTCTATAATCACAAGCAGTTTCATTCACTTGCATACTTTTCAAATATATCTTTACCCCACTGAGCTGAGCCTGAGCATAGGAGTTCTCAGAACATACCTACACAGGGACACACTTCCTCCAACAAGGCCACACCTACTCCAGTAAGGTCACATCTCCAAATAGTGCCACTCTCTATGGTGAAACATTGAAACACATGAATCTATGGGGACCAAACCACCACAGCCATGAACACAGAGAGAAGGAATTACCTGTGAATGACCTTAGAGATCAAGAGCAGACTTGTAGTCAGAAGTTTACCCGTATATTGGAATTCAAAATGATTGAAAAAAGCTGTTAAACATTTTTATGTATGTGGGCTGATCAAGAGTATTGAAAAAATTCATTAGCATTATCAGAAATATCACCATGCTGGAAATCATCAAACTGGACCTAACTTGTCCCACCTTAAATGAATGAAGATGTCAGTCCATTAAAATAATACTGCCTGTCTTAATTACTTTTCTATTGCTGTGAAGAGACTCTCTTATCAAGGCAACTTACAGAGGAATGAGTTTATTTGAGTTAACAGTTTCTGAGGGTGAGTCCATGAACATAATGGTGGGGAACATGGCAGGAGACAGGCAGGCAGGCATGGTGTTGGTGCAGTAGCTGAGAACTCATATGCTGAAACAACAACCATGAGGCAGAGGGAGAGCCAACTGGGAATGGACTGGACTTTTAAACCCACCTCTAGTGATACACCTCCAACAAGGCCACACTTCCAGCAAGGCCACACCTCCTGCAAGGCCACACATCCTGCAAGGCCACACCTTCTAATCCTTTCTAAACAGTTCAATTGACTCCATAGCATTCAAACATGAGTCTATGAGGTTAATCCCCATTCAGATTACCACACACTGCCTCAGTCCACACCACACTTCACTTTCTTCAAAAGGAGAACCCAGATGGAAGATGTTACTAGTATGGAAAGTACCTCTGGTCAGAGAAAGTCATTCCTGCCATTATCTGCTCTTCACCACTGTGGACAAAGGGCAGGCCACTAGACACTACACCACCCAGATCAGGAAATTATGGCAGATGAAAATGATAACCTTCCCCAAGAATGATGGCTGATGCCCCAGATGAGATCATCAGTGGCAAGATTACCTATTCCTTTACCAATGCTGATAAGGCAGTTAGACAACTGCTCAAGTGAACAATAAAGGGGGAAACTCACCACAGATGGATAATTGGCCTTTAAAGAAATGGAGAGCTACATAGTTGGGGTGCAAGCAAGTAATAGTGGAAGTCACACTGTACATTGCAAAACATAATGGGGAAATTTTGTGCTGAAAAAAAGGAAAATTCCACTTACAATCTAGTTCAAGATTCAAAACACATATATAAGTAGGGAACAAATGGAGCCTTAGACCAGGAACAGATTCCAGAATATAGTGTTATTATCACAGCAGGACAAAGGAAATCTGTCCCATTCTTCCAGCACAAACTTCATTCTGTAAATCTCAGACATCAGTGTCAACATTCAGTTTTCCACCAGGTCTCCTATATGGTTCATATAACTGAGAACAATCCCCATCCAGACCCCCACACACACATCATGCTAATAAGTCCTTCAGATCCTGATTTGGGGCCTATCAGTCATGTAGCCTATTCCATCTTGACCAGTGACCTAGAGCTAAGGTCATTATCCTATATGTCCCAAGTGGAGTTTGTACTACCATAAGAAGCTGTACTCTTTCAAGCTGACACTAAAGTCCCACATTCAGGATTCTTCAGTCTCAATGTCAAGGTGGGCATGTGCATGCTGGTGGGACAGCTCAGTGACAACACCAGACATAGGCTTCACCCTGTGCTGGGGCACAACAGTAAACTCTTCTACATAATACTGCCAACCACAGAGAGTCTGGTTATCTAATCAACAAAGTAGTGCTCATAGATGTGGACTCTGAAGACAATGCTTCCCTCTCCTGCTGTATGGGAGTCTACAGCCTAAGATTGCTCATAGGAAATGTACTGAGAATACTTTGAGAAACAAAATGAACATCACCACCTCTGACTGTATTGAAAAATGAAGGTCAGCTACCTTGTTAGTCTCTGCTACATTGAGTGTAATCTTTACAGATAGATTGCAAGAGGTACTTCCAGACATTACTGATTACCCAATTCTCTTTGACCCCTAGGCAAGCTCCAGATTTACCTAATGGTAGTCTTGACCTTGATCTTTGTGCTCTTTCTCCTTACCATGGTTGTAACTATTGCCCTATATCTGTGGCACTTCTATAGGCACAACATTGGAGTCTGTTTTGAGATTGATCTCTGTTCCAAGGCTCCATAGGAAGTTTTCCTTTTCCCTGACTATGACAAGGGAATTCTGTCATATTCCTCTAGTGGCTTAGATGAACTGCCTAACATTCTTCAGGTACTGAGTTTAATTTTCTCAGTACAATGCCCAAATATGTTCTACTACAAGATCTATGTGTTTGGTTCAACACCCATGAAGTCAACCCAAACATGACCTTGATTCAATAAACTTGCAAATTGTTCCTTAAAAATCTCTCCTATGGGGCTGGAGAGATGGCTCAGCAGTTAAGAGCACTGACTGCTCTTTCAGAGGTCCTGAGTTCAATTCCCAGCAACCACATGGTGGCTCACAACTCTCTGTAATGGGATCCGATGCCCTCTTCTGGTGTGTGAGCTACAGTGTACTCACATACATGAAATAAATAAAACTTTTTAAAAATCTTTCCTATGTGTAGTTAGGAGAGAACTCCTTAACTTAGAGATGAAACACTGCAGATTGAGTACTATTTGATTCTGTTGTTCTATTAATTTTTCTTGGCATGAAACATGCCCTTTGTAAGCATATTTGTGTTGCAATTGCTGTTCTGTAGAAAGTCTCCTAATGGTCTTAAGGTTTTTGTTAATTGTAAAGTGATACAACCAAAAAAACATTTTCACGAGGTAATATACCACACAATCATTATTACACATTATCTACCACCTTTATAGTGCTTGATACTGAATTCAAGGCTTTGGATGCCTAAACAAGCACTCTAACACTGGGTCATAGTCCTGTCTTGGTCACTATTCTATTGCTGTGAAAAGACACCATGACTATATCAACTCTTATGAATAAGAGCATTTAATTGGGGCTTGCTTACAATTTTAGAGGTTTAGTCTGTTGTCATCATGGCAGAGAGCAGGGCAGCATGCAGTCACACATGATATTAAAGTTGTAGCTGAGGAGTCTACCTCAGGATCCACAGACAGCAAGAAGAGACAGGCTCTGGGACTGGCTTAGGCTTTTGAAACTCCAAAACCCACCCCCAGCGACACACTTCCTCCAACAACATCACACCTACTCTGACAATGCCACACCTCTTAATCCTTCCAAATAGTGCTACTCCCTAAGAAATCAAATGTATGTGCCTGTAGTGGGTCATTCTTATTGAAACCACGACAATTCCTAACCCCGGACATAATTTCCTGAATTTAACACAACTCTATAAAATTAGGTGATCCACTTACTTTGAGTGCAATCACAAATATCCTGTGCACAACACAATAAATAAATGTATTAAAATGTCTTACACAGCATGGAAGACAAGTGCGATAATAAGTCCTGTTTTTCAACCCAGAATGCATTGTTCAGTATGAGTTTTGATACATACACAAAGTAAGATGGCACACAAAGCAACTCAGGAGATGATGGGATGAGGGCATGGATGGTGAGGCTTGTCTTGAACATAAGGTCTGAGTTGAGGTTACCTGTGAACAGAGTTTGTTTCAATGTAGCACTGGCATATTCTTCATACAGATTAACATTCTGAGAGGGATAATAATAATAATAGCCCTGATAGGAATGAATATGATCTGAATTTGTTCATAATAGATGTGAAGAAGGGTCAGCACATGAGAGGCAGCGGTCTGCCTTAAAATGGCTTCCAAGGAGAAGTCAGAAATCCTCTGTTGGAGAATGTTTTAGTGGGGGTGATTACGTGTCTTTAATTCAAGGAAAGAGAAAAGAATTATGGGCTGACATCACAACTGGGATAATCATTCTTTGTTGAGAAAGGGCTCTTTTCAGAAATCTTACATTTAGGTGAGCTTGAGGAACAGTGAAGGAATCATACGTGGAACGCCTTAAATAAAAATGTATTGACTTTACAATAAAAACAGTTGTATGCACCTTATACATTTTCACTTCCTTTAACATCTTTAAAAAGCTTACACAAATGTAGCTGATGTTACAACCATTCTTTAAGTGCTAATAGGAACAGCTAATGACATGTAAAAATGGCAGCTCTTCTGCTTGCTCACACTGGAGTAGATTCATTCAGAATGTGTTTGTGACTATCAGTGATATTACTGAAAATGGGCAAATGCAGGTGAGGATCCAAGAGTTCCAGGAAAATGTGATGTCATTCCTGTTCTGCAGAATTCTAAGAGATATTTCCACAAAAATGAGTGAGAATTTTTCAGAGAACACATAAGATCATTTGAAATCGAACATTATGTTCTTGTTTCAGTTACTCTCTGAGGGAAATATGTCATAACTGCAAATTTAACAGAAATAAAGCCCTCTACCAGTTTCACAAAACGGGTGCAGTATGAAATTAAGACTCTAAGTGTCGCTGTTCCCTAACCCGAGCAAGAAAATCGGTGGGAACAAGGTTGTGTATTGATGAGATACCAAAGCTATGCAAAAATTCTAACCTGAAATGGTTCTCAACTGGTCTCTCTTCGTGTAAGGGTCTTGGCCTCTAATTCTGTGGATTACCAAGTGGTCTGGGGCTGTTCTTCCTACCAGCAATCGCTGGGAAGTCTTTAACAAGCGAGTCATGGCGGCTCTGCAGAGGCGCCCGCCCAGCAGCGAGTTGCTACTGCTTTTCAATCTCCTGTTGTGGTTGTGGGGCTCCGAAGCCGGGCAGATCCGCTACTCTATTCCCGAGGAATTGGAGAAAGGCTCCTTCGTGGGCAACATCGCCAAAGACCTGGGGCTGCAGCCCCGCGAGTTGGCGGAGCGCGGGGTCCGCATCGTCTCCAGAGGTAGGTCGCAGCTTTTCTCCCTAAACCAGCGAAGCGGCAGCTTGATCACCGCGGGCAGGATAGACCGGGAGGAGCTGTGCGCCCAGAGCGCGCCCTGTGTCGTGAGCTTTAACATCCTTGTAGAAGAAAAACTAAATCTTTATCCTGTGGAAGTAGAAATAGTGGACATTAATGACAATGCACCCAGATTCTTAAAGGAAGAAATGGAATTGAAGATTCTTGAAAATGCAGCTCCATTCTCTCATTTTCTTCTAATGGGTGTCTATGACCCCGATGTGGGAGTGAACTCCATTCAGGGCTTCAAGCTCAGCGGTAGTAGTCACTTCTCAGTACATGTGCAAAGCCAAGACCATGGGCCCAAATACCCGGAGCTGGTGTTGGAGCACAGCCTGGACAGGGAAGAGGAAGCAGTTCACCATTTGGTCCTTGTTGCCATGGATGGTGGTGACCCTGTCCGAACAGGCATGGCACAAATTCTCGTAACAGTCGTAGATGTGAACGACAATGCTCCAGTATTTACTCAGCCTATCTATCGTGTGAGTATTCCTGAAAATCTGCCAGTGGGTACACGAGTGTTAACAGTTAATGCCACTGACCAGGATGAAGGAGTCCATGCAGAAATAACATATTCCTTTGTGAGGATCACAGAAGAAATCTCGCAGATTTTCTGCTTGGATTCTTTAACTGGGGAAATTTCCACTTCTGAAACTCTAGACTATGAGAATTCAAGATTTTATGAGCTGGATGTTGAAGCCCGAGATCAATCAAGTCTTCAAGACCGAGCAAAAGTCTTAATAACCATCTTGGATATGAACGACAATGCACCGGAAGTGGTTGTTACATCGGGTAGCAGAGCAATTGCTGAAAACTCACCTCCGGGAACCGTAATTGCTCTTTTTCAAGTCTATGATAAAGACTCTGAACAGAATGGCCTGGTAATATGCTCCATCTCAGAAAGTCTTCCATTTAAATTGGAAGAATCATTAGACAATTATTTTCGGTTAGTGACAAATATGGAACTGGATCGGGAACAGGTATCTTCATACAACATCACTGTGACAGCTACTGACAGAGGAACACCACCTCTGTCTACAAAAAGATTTATCTCCTTAGATGTGGCAGACATTAACGACAACCCACCAGTTTTCTCCCGTTCATCCTACTCTGTCTATGTCCCTGAGAATAACCCTAAGGGAGTCTCCATCTTCTCTTTGAATGCAGTGGACCCTGACAGTGAAGAGAATGCAGAAATTATCTACTCTCTAGCCAAAGAAACCTTTCAGGGTACACCTCTATCCTCCTTCCTCTCCATCAACTCCATCACTGGTGTCCTGTATGCACTGTGTTCCTTTGACTATGAGCAGTTTAGAGAACTGAATCTACTGGTGACAGCCAGTGACAGAGGGAAACCTCCACTTAGCAGCAACGTGTCACTTAACTTGTTTGTGCTGGACCAGAATGACAATGTACCTGAGATCCTGTACCCTGTCCTCCCCACTGATGGTTCTACTGGTGTGGAGCTGGCTCCCCGCTCTGCAGAGCCTGGATATCTAGTCACCAAAGTGGTGGCAGTGGACAAAGATTCAGGTCAGAATGCCTGGCTATCCTACCGCCTGATCAAGGCCAGCGAGCCAGGGCTCTTCTCCGTGGGGCTGCACACAGGCGAGGTACGCACAGCAAGGGTCCTGCTGGACAAAGATGCACTCAAGCAGAACCTGGTGGTGTCTGTGCAGGACCATGGCCAGCCACCTCTCTCAGCTACTGTTACACTTACTGTGGCTGTGGCCAGCAGCATTCCTGACATCCTGGCTGACTTGGGCAGCCTTGATCTTCCACACAAGTCTGATGATTCAAGCCTTACAATCTACCTGGTGGTGGCAGTGGCCACTGTTTCATGCATCTTCTTTGCTTTCGTTATGGGGCTCCTGGTGCTCAGGCTGTGGCACTGGCATAAGTCAAGACTGCTGAAGACCACAAGGAAAGGTGTGCCAAATATGTCCACTTCACACTTCGTGGGTATCGATGGGGTACAGGCTTTTCTACAGACCTATTCCCATGAGGTATCCCTCACAGCAGACTCAAGAAAGAGCCATCTGATCTTTCCCCAGCCCAATTACGCCCACACACTCATCAGTCAGGAGGGCTGTGAGAAAAATGAGCCTTTACTGATACAGGAAGATTCAGCTCTTTGCAAAGAGGAAGATTCTCTCGATCAGGTAAGGCTATTGATCTTATTTTTTTAAAAAAACAAACAAACAAACAAATAGGAAATTGCAATGTTCTCTTTAATCAGCAATGAAGTACTTTCTCTTTTGCAATGAATCATATCTGCCATTGTTTGCATTTAAAATGTCACCCAGAGATCCAAGGCTTGGTCTCCAACAAAAGTAATCAGAGGCTAGACAGTGGCGGTGCTTGCCTTTAATCCCAGCTCTCTAGAAGCAGAGGCAGGCAGATCTCTAAGAGTTTGAGCCCAGCCTGGTCTACAGAGCAAGTTCCAGGGGTACATAGGAAAAAGTAAAAACTGTCTCGGGGAAAATAAAAGGTGATCAGAGGAGAGCTTTTGAACGGTATTATATTGTAAGGATCCTGATCTTGTCAAAGGATTGATCTGTTGATGGGTTCCTAACTGGATGAGCTATTGGCAAGTGATGAAAGTGGGTAGCAGTAGATTAGAAAGTTGACTGCTTGAAGACACAACCTTGAAGGGTATATATTATCCCTGGACTTGAGCTTTATTGCTGCCACATGGTGACAGCCTTGTCATACTTCCTGTTTCTACTGTGATGTGCAGCCTCATTGCAACCTACCAGCAACAGAGCCAGGGTACCATGAACGGAGCCTCTAAACCCATGAATCAGAACAAACCTTTCTCCTTTCCAAGTTGATTCCTCTAAGACGTTTTTGCCACACCAATGAAAACTCAATTAAGTCCACATAATTCTGAGGTTTTCCTTTTTATTAGCAGATCCCTGGATCTCTTTTCTTGGTTTTCATAGGGAAAAAAATCTTGTTTCATACTGTAGATTTGTTTAGCTGCTTTTTTTTTCTGTATCTCTGATTTTGTACATCTCATTTCCAAAGGATTTTTCCTATTCTAGAACAGTTAGGCAATTTCTATTCTAAACTGGAAAAAAATGGAATTAACACCTTTACTATGCACAATTAAGATTTTAGTTTTCCATTTTTTCTCAATATTACATAATAATTGCTGGTGTCTTCCAAAATGGTGAAAATTTGCATGGGAGTTATTCTCTCATTCTCTCTCTCTCTTTCTCTCTCTCTCTCTCATCTCTCATATCTCAAGCCGACCTCTCTGACTTTGAATTTCTGATCCTCCTGTCTCTGCCTCATGGGTGTACACTGCCACACCTGGTTTATGTAGTGCTGAGACTCGAACCTAGGACTTTGTGCTGGTCAAGCATTCTACAACCATTCTTCCAGTCCTTAGTGAAAGTTATATGCACATTTTCTTTATTTCTGTATCTTGATCATTTTTCTTCTCATATTTGCCTTTTTCCTGTCCTACTTGGTGAGAGTTGGTTTTCTATTCCAGAATCTTTTTGTGACCTTTGTTTAATCTTGGCTTGGTGATAAACCACTTGCTGGGCTAAGTGCCCAATGGACCATTGTGCCATTATCTTTTTCCTTCTGTACATGTTCAGGATAGATGATATTTAAAGCTGGGTTGCTTCGCCGATCAGCCATCCTTTATAGTGTCATCCTTTCACAAGGACACGAATTCACATTTGCCTCGGTTCTTTGGAAAGAGGAAATTACATAACCATCCAAACATTCAAAAGTGCATTGAAACGTTCTACATGGTTCTTGCTTCGGTCAGGGGTCACAAATGGACTGAACTTCATTTCAATGATAGCAGTGAAACAGTTCTTTTTACTTCTTATGGATTGAATTTTTAAAAATCACTGATGCTCATGGGAGGGGACTGCCTAAATTTTTATTTAAAATCTTTACTTAAAAAAAAAAACTGAATAATATGCTTAGAGCCAATTGTCATTCATTTGAGCCAGTGAAAATATAGTCTTCCAATTGGTACTAAAATTGGTAAACCTTGCCTTATATATCTCACACAATCCTAGGAAGATGAAATAAAGCAACAACTTTGTAAAATCTTCTTTCAACAATGAATTAATATAGTGAACAAAGGTTTGACAACATCACCATTATTGTAATTGCTGTATTGTTTAAGGGATTACAATGGCATGTGTGCATTCGGTACTTGATAGCATTTAATGACGAAAATGAGTTTTAATATAAAATCACTTATAGGAAATAGATCTAAAAATACAGAATGACTGGTGAATAGGATGATGAAGTCTTAACAGGGTTCAGGTGAAATTTTACATAATTTAGCATTTAAAGAAAATAAGTTTCTGTCATATAGGAACTCAATATTTAATACATAGGAACTCTATATCTTAGGTATTTGAAGGAAATGAAGATTACCATTTCAAGGAACTGGTTTTATTCTTCATGACCAAAGATACAAATAATTATATGGATTACCAAGCAGAAAATGGTGAAGTCTTTACTTGTCAGAGGAGTAACAAGAAAGGGACTCCTAATGACATGGGAGAGTCTATAATTGGCTCTTCTCAAAAGTAAGCTGATGGTGATTAGGTAGGTGCAGTGGTACACATCTTTTTTTTTTTTTTAACTTTCTATTGATTCTTTCTGAGTTTCACATCATGCTCCCCAGTCCCACTCATCTCCCTGTCGCCTCATATCCACCCTTTGCCCTTGAAACACCCCCCCCCAAAAAAACACAAGCAAACAAAAGCATAGAAAACATCTCATCATGGAATCTGTCCTTTGCCACAGTGTGTCCCACAGTCTATCCCTCTGTCCACACATCTTCACTTGCAAATGTTTGTTGCAATGAGTCATTGGTCTGGTTTGAGATCTTCTGTGAGACCGTGGATATTGAATCATCACTAGGCCCTCCTCCCGTTATCCTGTTGTTGCCCTGTGTCATGGAGATCCTGCAGCTTTGGATAAGCAGGACCAACCCTTTCGAGTATCCTAACTGTTCACAGGTGATATCTATTTGGGGGTGGGCCAACTCAAAGCCCTAGATCTAGGCCTGGATGGTAGCTGAGCTGGTCAGTGCTCTGCCTCTCCCTTATCTGGATGGTGCACATCTTAATTTCAGAATCCAGAAGACTGAAGCAAGGGAATCGTAAGTCTGAAGCCAGCCTATGCTACATAGTGAGAAGCACATCAAAAAGAGAAGGAGTAGAATTGATAGCCAAGGAATTAATAAGGTCATGAAGATTCGATAATATTGCTGAGTTGTGGAACAATTGAATTTTCCCCAATCTTGAGTTAGAAGATTCAGTAATCTAACAATAGAATGGGCTGACAATTTACACATCTGATTTTGATATGCTCATCTAATAAAAACCTAATTTAGAATACATGTTGAAAATGTATGAGTCTCTCCTTTGTAACCTGATGTTGACAGTAATAATAAAGATAAATTAAGAGACTGAAAATCCAGCTCTGTGGTACAGTACTTGCCAACTATGCGCAAAGCCTGTGTCAGTCTTCAGTAGTACAAAAACAAATAATAATGAGCATGCCTTGTATATCTGAAGCCCTTGGTTTAAACACCACCACAGCAAAGGAGGGAAGGAAGGAAGGAAGGAGGAAAAGAAGGAAGGAGGGAAGAAAGGAAGGAAGAAAGAAGGGAAAGAGAAAAGAAAAACAAGACTATTAAATTCTTTTAGAGAAGATTTTGTTATGTAGCACAGTGTAACCTAGAACTCCCTGTGTGTTCCAGGCTGGACTTAAACTGGTGATCCTCCTTCTTCCACCTCCCAAATGCTAGACTACCACCATGCCTAACCAGTTTATGCTTTTAAATAATAAGATAGGAGTAAGCATGTTTTCCCAAGCTGATACTGTGCCATTTATACTTCTATAGTTATTAGGGAAGTGTTTATTTCCAGCCCTAAGTTTTCAAATCTGATTTGTTTGAACAGTATTGGCAATTCTTTGAGTTTATTTTAATGTTAATTTTACACATCCTATATCCTATGTATTAGTCATGTGAATTAAATGGCCTCCTATACAAATATGATTATTTGTTTTATAAGCTCTGAGATAATATGCTATTTTCATGTATCATCAATTTTGGGTGATTTTTAAACTACATCTTGAATATACATCAGCACTGCCAAAGCTAGCTAACTAGGTTTTGTGGGTATATGCCTAGTTTTAGTCTTTCACATAAGTTTCCTGTGACCATATAATTTGAACAAATGAAACATTTACTATAGAAGACCTATAGAACATATAAATATCATGAGCTAAAGGAAACTTTTTGATCAACTTACCATACAAATAATTAATACCAAGCTAAGTTGTCAGAGAGTCTACCACATATTGGATTTTGAATCTTCATGGAAACAAATCTGCAAGATCATCGGCTGTTTTATTATCTGCTGATCAAACGCTATCACAGTGACAGTTGTCAAAGGGAAGAATAAGCTAGTCAGTGTAAATATCTACATTTTTTAAATAAGAAATAAACTAAACAGAACTCCAAATAAATGATTCATCAACAGAAAATGTTACAGAGAATGCAAAATATTGCATAGGGACATATTGCATAGGGACATATTTGCAGTATAGTTTTACAATATAGATTAAATAACGTTTACATGTTTGCCAGCCAAGGCTTTAATTTTCTCTAATTAAAATGTAAATTTGTGCTCAAGAATGTAACCTCAACGTTGCTTCCTGAAAGATATTTTTTAAACGTGTTTGGATTTATCAACTAGTCAATACCTTCAAATGTATCCTTAAAGTATATTCGTGGTGTCTGGGATGAAGAAATGTAAGCAAACAAATTTTGAAGAATCAAACATGTTTCTGTAAAAATCAGTTTATTTTGCTTCAAGATGGTGCAGTAACTTAGCAAGGACTCTGCGTGCCGCTGTTCACCAACCATGAGATGGTGGTGCCAGAGCTCAGCCAGAACCACCGAGTTCACAGCACAAAGAAAGGACAGACTGAGACAAGCCCTCCTCCGAGCAGCATAAAACCCAAGCCGAACGGCTGGATTCCCGGCTTCCCGTCCGCACACTGGGGTCCTGGCTGACACAACTGAGTTCTGAAGCACATTCCGAGACTTCTCAGGGTGTGAGCAAGATCTGCAGGACAGCAATGGCGCCTGGGCAGAGGGGCTGGGGCTCGCACTACAAAGGATTTGTGCTGCTCTCTATTCTCCTAGGGCCCCCTTGGGAAGTCTGGGCAGGACAGATTCTCTACTCCGTGTCTGAAGAGACAGACAAGGGATCTTTTGTGGGAAATATCACCAAGGATCTGGGACTGCAGCCTCGGGAGCTGGCGGAGCGCGGAGTCCGCATCATCACCAAAGGTAAGACCCAGCTTTTCTCTCTGAACGCGCGGAGCGGCAGCTTGGTCACCGCGGGCAGGATAGACCGGGAAGAGTTGTGTGCTCAGAGCCCGCGATGTCTCGTGAGCTTTAACATCTTGATAGAAGACAAAATGAATCTTTACCCCATAGAGGTGGAAATAATGGATGTTAATGACAACGCTCCCAAATTCCTAACGGAAGAAATAAACGTAAAAATAATGGAAAATGCAGCTCCGGGGATGCGGTTTCCACTTAGTGAGGCTACAGATTCAGACGTGGGCACGAACTCCCTCCAGAGATACCAGCTCAGCCCCAATCACCACTTCTCCCTGGTTGTGCAAAGTGGAGATGATGGAACCAAGTACCCAGAACTGGTGCTGGAGAAGCCTCTTGATCGGGAAGAAGAGGGGCTTCACCATCTGGTCCTCACAGCCTATGATGGCGGGGACCCACTCCGATCTGGCACCGCCAGCATCCGCGTGACAGTGGTGGATGTGAATGATCACATGCCAGTCTTCTCTCTGCCCCGGTATCAAGCGACAGTCCCTGAGAACGTGCCAGTAGGCACAGGAATTCTCACAGTAAATGCTATCGACTTGGATGAGGGGATCTATGGGGAAGTGACTTATTCTTTTAGGAAAATAACCCCAGAACTTCTACAAATATTCCATCTGAGCTCCCTGACAGGAGAACTGTCGACTTTAAAAGGTCTGGATTATGAAGAATCCAGCTTCTATGAACTGGAAGTTCAGGCTCAAGATGGTGCTGGTAGTCTGACCAAGGCAAAAGTACTGATCACGGTTTTGGATGTGAATGACAATGCCCCAGAAGTGACTGTCACATCTGTGAGCAGCCCAGTCCCTGAAGACACACCACTTGGGACCGTGATCGCTCTCTTCTACCTCCAAGACAAAGATTCAGGGAAGAATGGTGAGGTGACCTGCTCTTTGCCAGAAAACCTGCCTTTTAAGTTAAATCGATCAATTGATAATTATTACAGGCTGGTCACAGCACAAAACCTGGACCGGGAAAAGATGTCCATGTACAACATCACACTGAAGGCCACAGATGGTGGAATCCCTCCCCTGTCCACCGAAACTCACATGTCCATTCACGTGTCGGACACCAACGACAACCCACCCACATTTTCCGACTCCTCTTACTCCATCTACATCCCTGAGAACAATCCCAGAGGTGCCTCCATCTTCTCGGTGACTGCACAAGACACTGACAGTGACAAGAATGCCCAAATCACTTATGCTTTATCAGAGAACACCATCCAGGGGGTACCAGTGTCCTCTTATATCTCCATCAACTCTGACACTGGTGTCTTGTATGCACTTGGATCCTTCGACTATGAGCAGTTTCAGAATCTACAACTACAAGTGACTGCTCGTGACAGTGGGAACCCACCTCTCAGCAGTAATGTGTCATTGAACCTCTTTGTGCTGGACAAGAATGACAATGCCCCTGAGATCCTGTACCCTGCCCTCCCCACTGATGGTTCCACAGGGGTGGAGCTGGCTCCCCGCTTGGCAGAACCTGGATACCTAGTGACCAAGGTGGTAGCTGTGGACAAAGACTCAGGCCCAAATGCTTGGCTGTCCTACCGCTTGCTTAAAGCCAGTGAGCCAGGGCTTTTCTCAGTAGGGCTACACACAGGTGAGGTGCGCACAGCAAGGGCCCTTCTGGACAGAGACTCGCTTAAACAGAACCTCGTGGTAGCTGTACAGGACCATGGCCAACCTCCACTCTCAGCCACTGTGACACTGACTGTGGCTATAGCCAACAGCATTCCTGATGTCCTAGCAGACCTAGGCAGCATTAGGACCCCCAGTGAACCCGATGATTCAGATATCACCCTCTACCTGGTGGTGGCAGTGGCCACTGTTTCCTGTGTTTTCCTTGTCTTGGTCACTGTGTTATTGGCTCTCAGACTGTGGCGTTGGCACAAATCACACATGCTACCGGCTTCAGGTGGTGGGCTGGAAGATGTGCCTGCCTCACACTTTGTTGGCTTGGATGGGGTCCAGGCTTTCCTACAAACATATTCCCACGAGGTTTCACTCACTGCAGACTCTCGAAAGAGCCACATTATCTTCCCGCAGCCCAACTATGTGGATACACTTATCAGCCAAGACAGTTGTGAGAAAAGTGATTCTTTGTTAACATCCATAGATTTTCAAGAATGTAAGGGTGAAACCCCAAGTTCCCAGGTGAGTTCATCTCTTTACTTTTTCTGTGTGCCTGTGTGTGTGCAGTGCTCTCATGAGGCCAGTTTCTTCTTCTATTGTTTTGAGAGGGTCTCTTATTTAAACCCAGAGCTGGCGGATTTGACTAACAAGGCTAGTCAGTTTGCTCCAAGATGCCCCATCTCCATCTCTTGTGCTCTGGGATCACAGGTGGATCACCACTCATACTTGGTCCTTACACGGGTGTTAGGGATCCAAACGGTGACTCTCACACTTTCAAGTCTATCAATTTATCCATAAAGCATTTCCAAAGGCCCCTCTTCCTTTTTCTTAATTTCTACAAGAATTATATTTTGTATGAAATGTCTCTATCATTTTGCAAAAACAAGAACTTGAGAAATACAGATTTTAAAACTTTTAAATGGTGCAGAAAAGTTTACCAGTTGATTTCAGTGGTTGTACTTTAGGAAGAAGCACATGGGTTGTTATATCTTTTAATTAAACTGTGGTTTAATTAAATTTTACAAGAATGTAAATAGATAGGCTAAGACAATTTTGTCCTGTCTACTTAATTTCCACTTCATTTTCTTAACTCAAATGTCCTCTAAATGAAAATGAATTGTTCATCTTCCCTTTCATTAAGAGTGGAGCATTCCTTAGCCACTCTCCTGGAGTTCTCCTTAGAATGCACATCTATAAAAAGAGTCTTAAGGATCTTTTCAATCTGAAGCCTTTCTCTGTTTTGCTTCTATGTAACTCAGCTTAGTGGACTTCAAAAGCACGATTAGTTGCTCAAGTATGTAACTCATAGTCATCTACTGAAGTCGGGTTGCTCATAGAAGATTAGAGATATACTTCAAGGGTGAAATGTGTCCAGCACAAGTATGAATACCTGAGTTCACTTCTCAAAACTCATGAGAAAAATGCAAGTATGGTGATATGCTTTTAATCCTAGTGCTGGGAAGGCAGAGACATGCAGGTTTCTTGGATGAGTCTGGCCAACCTAGTTTAACCGGTGAAACCCAAGTGCCAGTGAGAGACCCTGGCTCAAAAAGATAAGGTGGATGGCTCTTGCCGAAGAGTGCCTGATATCTACCTCTAGCAACACACACACACAAACACACACACACATACACAAACACACACACTTCAAACAAAAGAATGAAATGTGTCAAGTATCAATAAGATCTATATAAAAAACAGTCATGGTATCTAATACCACACTAAAATTAATTGGTCAAAATGGATTCAATATGCCAAATAATATGATGTTTCCAAGGTAGGTGTGGTGGTTTTGCTTGTTATTGCAACACTCAGGAGATGGAAACGAGAATATTGGGCCAGCCTTTTCAGTCTCAAAGCCAAGTATCTTTTTAAGTGCTGCAATCCTATTTGAGAAATGGACAGTTGCGCGTCTTCACACACAACTCCAGTGGGTTCTTTTGGTAGCATTCCAGCTGAAACGTCTGTGTCCTCCAGGGTGGGGTTGGGAGGCAATACTGGAAAGAAGGTTCTATGAAATAACTACCTCATATTCTCTCAAAGCCCAGACCAATATTCACTTTAATTTATCCATTCTTCTGGAAGGGAGGGAAAGATTAGAAATAAGTAAGGGGAAGGACTACCTCCATATTCTTTCACAGAGTGCTCTTGTACTACACTAATCTATGAGAAGAATATGATAAGGTGATAATGACCACTGGGACTTTCTAAATGCTAATTAAAAGGTTTGTTACAATGTAATGCTGTAGTTTGTGGTGTTTGCTGATGGACAAACACTTAGTAGCATGAGAGAATAGTTTACTCCTATAGTGTTGCAATGTGTAGTCACTTAAGAAGAGGGCACTATTAAATTTTGTGGGGAAAGCCACAATGGTATAAATAGAGTATCTAGACATAATGAGAAGAAACTGCCATAATCAACACTTGTTAGCTTCTCAAAGGCATTTTTAAACAAAGAGGAGAAGTCAGCCCTAAACTGAGGGAGCTATTGAAAGCAAGCCTTCCAGGGAGGTTTTCCTCCAGTTCCGAGATTATCATGAAATATAAAGCAAGTGCAAGGGAGTGACTAGTCCATAAACTTTTGTCTCTCTGTGTCACAGGGTCAATGCACATGCCTTTGGTGATTTGAGTGCTGATGTTATAGTTTGTAGGGAGAATAGCTGGGAAGGGAAGTGGGTGGTCTAACCATTCAGCCTGCATTGTTTCTTTACCTGTGATAGCGAAAGTGAGAGTCAGATAATATTACTGTTAGGCAACTGTTCAAAGTATTTTTAGAAAATAAAATGACTTGGATGGTGAGTATGAATTGAGGTTTTGAAAAAAAACACATGTCCTCCAGGTGATGGGGCATAACTTTAATCCCAGCACTTGAGAGGCAGAGGCAGGTAGATCTTTGTGATTCAAGGCCAGCCCGGTCTACATACTTCCACGATAGCCAAGCTATGTAATAGACCCTATTTCAAAAAAGAGAGAGAGAGAGAGAGATGAAGAAAGAAAGAAAGAAAGAAAGAAAGAAGAAGACACTTTTCAATATTACTGACACTCTTAGATAATAAAGTATGAAATATATCAGGTTGGATGTACCTTAAAAATTATAAAAAACATTTGCGATAAAACAGAAGGAAAAACTTTATCGACGTTCAAGAAATGTGCAATGTTATTGATCCTTGAGATTATTTAGGCCAAGAATGTGTTACAGTCATGTTTGGCTCACTAGTTGTGTATTAAAGATTAAAGCATGCTTATTTCAACAGATTATGCCTTTAGCGACATATTTCTAGAAATTTGTGATAAAAATTATTTCTGACAATACGATTTTGAACGTTATTAAATATATGGACATTGCTGATTAAAAACCTCAAGTAGCAGAGGCTGCAGTTTCCTACTGTAGACTCTGGGCGCCGCTGTTGGCCAGATTGGAGAGTCCGAAGCATCTCTTCTTGCGCAGCCGCGGAGCGCTTTCCAAGGCTTCCTTTCTCAGCCTTCTTTACACCGCTTCTTTCCGAGCAAAAGAAAAATCGTTTCATGGATTAGAACTGGGACCAAAGTCCATTTAGAGCCCAGAATATCCGCACCACGAAGCTTCTTCGTAACCCGGTGTCTCCAGGCTGGTGAGCAAGCAAAGGGGAACAAGAAGGATGCGGGAGGGCGCTGCTGAGAGGCGCCGGAGGCAGAGGCGGCCAATGCTCCTTCCCTTGCTGCTGCCTTTGTTCTGC
>JADRCH010006847.1:0-29248 GCA_019843965.1 Rhynchomys soricoides
TGTCTGCAAGCAGACAGGGATTGGTGCTTTGCCCATGGGATGGGTTTGGAGTTGGGCCCCTTATTGGTTGGCCTTTCCGTCAGTCTTTGCTTCATCCCTGCATTTCTTTTAGAAAGGACAATTTTGATGTCCAAAGTTTTGTGGGTGGGTTAGTGTCCTCATCCCTCCACTGGGGGTTCTGCCTGGCTATAGGAAGTGGCCTCTTCAGGTTCCACATCCACACTGTGACACATTGTTAGCATTTCTCCTAGGCTCTGCCCAACAGTTACCTAGCAACAGCCAGGTAAGAGCCAGGCTCACTATAAAAAGACTATGGGCTCTCTCTCCCTTCTCTCTCTCTCTCTCTCTCTCTCTCTCTCTCTCTCTCTCTCTCTTCCCTCTCTGTCCTTTCCCCCTTTCTCTCTCCATGTGTTCCCTCGTGGCCTCTTCCCTTCTTTCTCTCTCCTCTCTCTTTCTGTCCTTCTCTGTCCCCTTTCTTTCTTTGCTTCCACTCCCTTCCCATGCCACAAATGAACTTCATTGTATACTACGCTCATCATATGGCTGGTACCTCTGGGAGTGGTGCCTCAGCATAGGCCAGCTAAGGCACCCCACCACCACCACCACATCATGCCACTGCATTACAAAAACATATCAGACATCTTGGCTAAAGTCACCCGCATTGTCTCCTGGGAGCCTCCCATGAGTCCACAGACCCCAAGAAGTTAAACAAGAAGGAAGGCCTAAGCAAGAATGCTTGAATCACACTTAGAAGGGGAAATAAAATAGTCATAGGAGGCAGAGTGAGGAAGGAAACTGGGTGGGAGAGGAGAATTGGGGGGGAGGGCAAGATCTGGTGTGAGAAGAGACAGGAGAGAGGCCCAGAGGGCCAGGAGAATGAATGGAAATCTGCATCTTCAGGGGGTGCTGAGAATCTCTATGAAGTCCCAGAGACCTGGGATGGAGGAGGCTCCCAGGGCTCAATTTGGGTGCCCTTTCTTTATATGGAAATAGAGAAGGAGTGGATCTGGAGAAGAGAAGTGTGGCAGAAGACTGGGAAGAGTGGATAGAGGGATCACTGCAGTCAAGATGTAATATATGAGAGAAATTAAAAGGAAAAAATGCCTCATGCCAATACAGTAAGTGATGCTTCAGTTAAGGTTCCTTCCTCCCAGGTGTGTCAAGTTGATAATAGAAGCCAACTATGGCAACATATACCAGTAAGAATTTATTAGGAACTGGTGAGATGACTCAGCAGGTAATATTGTTTGGTACAAAAGCCTGACAATCTGATTTAATTCCTGGAATCCATGGTAGAAAGAAAAAACCATCTTTTGAAGGTCAACACGCCTGCATGCACACACTTACACACACACACACACACACACACACACAATTAAAATAAAAAAAACTGTAGTCAGTGTACCATGGAAGATTTGCATAATTGTGTGTGCAATTTCACATCAAATTTTAAAAGAGCCATAGTCACCTATACATAGCAATGTGGTCAGAAAGAAATATACTGATGTCTACAGAGAAATTAACTGAATGAGAAATACTTGGGGGTATGACAAAGGAAGGTCACTCCAATGTCAATTGCAAGCTCCATGTGATAAGTGTGTATGGCACAGTAAAAATCTCAACTTTTGGTGAAAACTTATAATGACATGCTAGAAAATGTAACCAAAATCCTTTCCTTTAAAAAAAAAAAAAAAGGAACAATACAAAACAAACAAACAAAAGAAGCTCCCTCAAGAATCCAAGCCAATAGCTCTTGCTTAAAACTGACACATACCACATGCTTTTAGTAGCAGGTAAGAATAACAAGAAGAAAGCTATTCAATAATCAAAGGCAAGCCTTGGTGTCGTTAAAATGCTCTGCAGAGATTCACAGCCTCATTTAAGAGTGAGAGGAGTACTAATTCCTCAGAAGACAGGAGTCAGCATTTCTAGAAAGGAAAAAGAATGCAGATGTCTATTTTGGAGTCTCTTTTAAGGCTGAGTGTATGTACTCAAAATAAAAACACCAGCAAATCCCACAAGCCCTGATCTCATTTACCATGTTCTGCTGTTGTGTATTTTATGAGAGTTAAGGCTCTCGTGCCCCCTATTAATGTTCCAAATCCTCTCTGTGTTTTCCTCGAATGAAAACCTGCAGTCCATTCCCAGATACTAGCCTTAAGGTATGTCTTTGATCTTTGCTATGCAGGTGGCAGACTCTACAGAGTAAATGGAAGATCTAAATCCAGATAGGAATGAAGTGGAGTGAAATCAATGCTTTTGTGAGAGGAAACTGTTTAAAAAACTTCAGAAGTTTGTAAGAAGGTAGAGAGAAAGAGAAAAAGAGACCCATGAGTCCACACCTATTTGTACACATAACACAAGTGACTATACTAATAACATCGTGCATATTAGACAGTTCAAAAGTCTTGTCAAGCCCAAATGAAAAAATAAAAGCCAACTATATTTTTATTGTAGATAATTACTCTGCCATTCAGAAATTTGATTTTTTTCTGTGTACTCTGATTTTTAAGGATACTTTTATTTTGAGGTTATTATGGAGTAATCTGTAGTCATAATAAATACTAGAGAAACCCTATTAGTCATCATGCTCCAGTGGACACAGAAATGGGCAGTGAATCCTCTAGACTGGAGTTATGGATAAGAGATTAACATGGGGGCCATGAACTGAACATGAGTCTCCACAGGAGCAGCAAGCACTCTCAACAGCTGAGCCATCTCTCCAGCCTTATGTAGTCATTTTACTCCAACTTGCATATCTACATATATAGTGTATGTATTATAAATTTATAATCATCACTTCATTTTTACATTTTACATTACACAGGGAAAATGGAGTTTAAAAACTCCAAGCTATTGGTTTTTATGTTTTCGTATGTAGCTACTTTTATTCTTGCATAACTTCCATTGGTCCTGCTGTAGAATTCTATCCTTAGAGGAGTTTTCAAACCTTTAAAATTAAGTTATTTTCCTTGCTAATCATAGGGCTATCCCAACCACCTGTTTGGTTATTTGATCAGTAGATATTCATTATACATGGTACTGAGCGACACAGGGACATTTCACACTGCTCTATAATATACTTTGAGGCTATAGCCTCCCCCACAGCACTTCATGATTTTCAAGAAAGTGGTCCACTTATTCTAAATGGCCAAGTGGTATGTACAGAGGTTTTATAGTATTCCCTTATTATCCTTTGATGCCTGCAAGGTCTTTGGTGATAGTCTTCTATGCTTTGTTCTTTGTTTTTGCTGCTCTTAGTTTTTGCTTGTTTGCTTGTTTAGGTTTCTGAAGAAGTCTTCACTGTGGTAGTCCAGACTTAGCTTCAAACACAGGATCTTCTTGCCTTAACCCTAGTCACAATAATTGGTGATATTTTTCTTTCATTCTTGATGTTAATCATCTTTTCTCTTTGTGTCATTTTTGCTAGACATTTGCTGATTTTGTTCATATCTTCTAAGGACACATTTTTGTGTGTGTGTGTGTGTGTGTGTGTGTGTGTGTTGTTCTGTTTGCTGTTTGCTTCATAGATTTTTTATTTATTTCTGTCTGCTTGCTTTGGATTACTTTTAAGTCCTTGATGTAGATTTGTGTTTACTTTGGTTAGTTTTCTTTTTCCCTTGGTTATTTTTTAAAAAATATCAGCTTCATCCTCTTGATTGGTGGGTGTTTCTGAGTTCTATGTATGTCTGACTTTCTGTCTTGTTCTAACAAATCTTGAGGGAGAACTATTGATGGTGTTTGCAGACTTGTCTGTGTTACATTATGCATTTTTCAGCTCCCTAAGTTGATTAGTACACATTTAAGAAATACTACGCTTTCCTATAGAGCAATTCTTTTATAGAGATATTGTGGCTCTTTCTCTGATGATACAGATACATTTTTATATTATATGACGCTTTCCTTTGAATTAAGATATGGTAAACCTAGCCACACAATACTTTTAAAATTTATTTATTTATTCACTTTATATCCCAACTGCAGCCCTCCCCCCAACTACTCTCAGTCCCCTCCTCACACATCCCCTTCCTGACTCTCTCCCCTTCTCCTCTAAGAAGGGGAAGCCCCTCCCCCTGGGTATCCCCCCACCCTGGCACATAAGGTCAATGCAGAACTAGGTGCATCCTCCCCCACTGAGGGCAGACAAGGCAGGCCAGTTAGGGGAATTGGATACACAGGCAGGCAACAGATTCAGGGATAGTCCCTGCTCCAATAACTGGGGGACCTGCATGAATACCAAGCTGCACATCTGCTACATATCACATAATACTTTTGAATTGAGATATTGCTTGGCTTTAAAAGGAAAGCTAGCATGGGAGTGTTAGCTTACAGGAGATTTCACTAGGCTCTTCCCTGGAACCTAGTGACAGCTTATATCATCATCTGCCTCTACCAGGTGCTTCAGGTGTGGGCTGAGTATAGAAGGACTGCCCTATCACTTCAGCTCTCTCTCTGTTCCCATGTGTTCCCAGCCAGTTTGTAGAGAAATGGTAGAGCTACAAGTTGGAAACATGACTGACTCTTTTAGTTTCCTTTTCCTTGCTGTGATTAAACATTAACTAAAACCAACTTTGGGAAGAAAGAGTTTCATTCAGCTTATTGGTTACAGTTCCAACATCAAGGGAAGCCAAGACAAGAGTTCAAGGAAGTTACCTGGAGGCAGGAATTTAAGCAGAGACCCATGATGGGTGGGGTGTTTCTTATTGGCTCACTCCCTCTGCTTGGCTCAGCTCCTTTTCTCTAGCCTGCCTGCCTAGAGATAGCACCACCCATAGTGGACTGAGTCCATCTACATCAATTAGCAATTAAGAAAATGCTTCATATTTGCCCACAGGCTAATCTGATCTCAACAGTTTTTTGGTTGGTGTTTGTTGTACAACAGTTTCCTCAGAGATTAAAACATTCTATCTGACATGGAAGCTTTTCAAGCAAGAAGGTAAACAACTCAAAATAGCGCCAGGAAATCCCTGAAACTGACCAGATTCACTAGGGCCTACCCTTTTAGAATAAGCAACAAAGCTGTGAAGACTCTCCAACAAGCCACGCTAAAAAAGAAGACTCTGAGATCAGACCAGCTGCCTGGAAGAAGCAGAAACCTGTCAAGCTGCCTAGAAGAGGTTTAAACCAGAGTCATTTGGAAAGGAGCAATCTGTGCAGTGTGCTCCAGGTTTCCCAGCTTTTGTTAGCTGTTACCAGTGCTGCTGTGGGCCTTGGTGATACAGCTGTCTTTGAGTTATATCTGCTTCTATAAGTAACTTCTCACCCACATCTCTCGAATCCAAATAAAATATCAAGTTAAATTTTCGTGGTATCTGAACTTAAGTCTGTTGTGGGTTCCCTCTCTGGGGTGAGTAGTCAGGTGTGTTGCACCTCACCAGGAAAAGTTCTGTCAAACAACAAGGTTCCTTCTTCCCAGGTGATGTTGGATTGTGTCAAATTGACAGCTGAAGGCAACCATGACACCAACTTATGATAATCTAGGAGCTCTAGGGTTAAGGGATCAGGTGCAGAAAGATAATGTTTAAAGGTGAAAAGGAAAATGCTTTAGATAAATAAGAAATAATATGAGATGATCTTTTGAGTATTGCTGTTTTCATATCCTTCCAAAATGCTTAGCACAAAGCCTCCTCGGTCACTGTTGATTCTTAACAAATTTGACCAGAATGGAAACATTTTCTCACACATGGGAAGCTATAGATCGTCACCTTTTCCAAAGGATTAACAGTGTCTTTAATTTCAGCTTCCAGGGACTGATGCGATCTTAAAAAGCTTTGAAATATAAAGATTATGAATGTGGATTCCCTAGTTAAACTTCCTGTGTTCAAATATTTGCTGAATCTTCTACTTGACATTTCACTGTAGCTGCCTTAATCATGCCTCATTTTCTTCCATTGTAAAATATGATCATAATATTACCTGTTATCCTGGTTATTGTGAGTAATTAGTAAATCAAGATATGTAAAATGATTCATTATTTCTTGGTATACTATAAACTTCTGGAATGCTTAGTTACTGAGTTTGATGCACACTGCACATAAACTGGGCACAGTGGCTCACACTTATAATCTCAGCACTTTAGGAGATAAAGGCAGAGGGTACAAAGTTCAAGGTTATCCTCCTATACATAGTGAGTTCAAATTCAGGCTGGGATTCATGGGTCCTTTGTGTATTCCATGATATTCTGGAACCACACAATTAGATCACTCTGCTGGTGTAAAGTATGGAAAATATATTCCTAAAACAAACTAATAAACAGACTGTTTTCACTTGGCTCCTTTTGATCTCCATTTTCTACACCGTAAATTCTTTTCATCCTTTCTGATCAAGGGGCCTAGTACAGTAAGAAATCATTCCACATCTCTTGGAAATCTGAGTAGGACTAGAGAAAGGATACAGCCCATGTATATGTTCTACAAAAAGAAGAGTCTGGGGGACAGGAAAGAGAGAGATTATACACACCTAATTCTGTGTCCTCTCTCATCTTCTTTTAAGTCAAAATAAGATGTGAAGTGCTGGTGGAAGTGGTGACAGATACTTGTAATCCCAACACTCAGAGGCTGAAGTTGAAGGACTGTCAATCTATGTTCCATCGAAAGGTTTTTGTCTCACAAAAGGTAGATAAAGCACCAGAGTATCCTCTGTTTGTGTGCATTATTTTTATGCAACCTCATTTCTTGGTGTGAAAAACAGCAATATCCTTTATTTGTCCATGCAAGATAGTTATCAAATTATCTACAGTGAACTTCTAAAATGAGATAAATGATATAATGTAATTGTCTGGATAGATTTATTTGACTAAATCAATGAACAAAAGCAGTCTGTCATGTTCTCTGAGCATCCTTAAATATCCTTGCTCTATATTGCCAGGTTCCTAAGTATAACCTCCTCCAACCCAAAGCTGTTTCTGCCACTAAACATACACTCAATTAAGTAGGCCAAGGTTAGAACAACATGAGTGCTTGTGGTTTTGTGTGGACTCCAAACTACATTGGAAAAAAAGATCTTTAGCAGTGTGTTTATTTCACTCTAGGGGACCCCACAGTACTATATAAATATTAGACACTGTAGAGTTTTATAAAGATAGCCTCAAATTCATTACCATTCCTTATATTCAGAAACAAGATCTATATTCCCTCCCCTTCTATCAAGGTGAGTTTGTAAATAGCCAAGCAGCACAATATGACAATAATTATAGCACATGTCTTCCATTGTTAGGGTATAAAAAGCTACCCAGCTTCTACCTGCTTCTTATAAGATATTCTATGTGAGGGAAGATAATTTCCATGTAAGAAGCTTAATTGTTCTGATAATAGTGTCTCAGCTAAATCTAGTCTTTATAGCCATCTCCACAAAGGCAGCAGATATAGGAATGTAATGATATGATCTTGAATTTTTCATACCATCTTATCTATCACTAGGTATTCTTGAATAACCTCTCTTTACACCATGTGAACAAAAGAATCACTCATCAAAGCTCAGAATAAATTTCTGACCCTCAAAATCTATTATTATGAAAGCGAGGGTGCAGTTGAATTCTACTCATGCAGGTATTACAGATGTTTCTTTAAGATTTAGAGACGTAAAATTATGAAATAATAAAAGTATGTCCCAGGCTCCTAGTATATAACTACAAAAATGATTGGCATCTCCAAAGAGATCAGTATCCTTTTGTATGTTAGCAGGATGACTAATGGTGAAAGGGCCTTGTTGTCAGGGGAACCAACCACATGATGAAAAATTAAAACTTAAGCTCATCTTTCAATCTCACAAATAGAAAAAAAGCTGAAAGCTTAATTGATCAATGACAATGTTGTAATCAATTGTGTCTGTGTAATAAAGTCTACACACACACACACACATATATACACACAAAGACAAAATCCAGTTTCCCAGTTAGCAAACACATAACAACTTGACGAGGACAGAAGTTTCTGCATTTCAAGACATATCCAAGCGTTGTGCTACATTCTTCTTCATCTGGCTCTTCATCTGTATACTTTCTTTTTTAAATTGTCTTTAGATTTATTTATTTTAGGTGTGTGAGAGTTCTGCCTGCTAATATGTATGTGCACCTGTTGCCCTCAGAGATTAGAAGAGGGCATTGGATTCACTGGAACTGGAATTAGAAACAATTGTGAGCTGTCATGTGGGTGCTGTGAACTGAACTCACATCCTCTACAAAAATAACAAATCCTCCCAACCTCTGAGACATCTCTAAATCCCCCTTTCTATTTTTTTAAAGATTTATTTATTTTATGTATGTGAGTACACTATAGCTGTTTTCAAACACACCAGAAGAGGGCATCGGATCCCATTACAAATGGTTGTAAGGCACCATGTAGTGGCTGGGAATTGACCTCAGGACCTCTGGACGAGCAGTCAGTGTTCTTAATCACTGAGCCATCTCTCCAGCACCCCTTTCTATTTTTTAATCTTTGTATGTATGTGCCTTTATGATATGTCTGTAAGATGTGTACATTTGTCTGTATGAGTATGGGCCCATGAACGTAGAGGTCAGAGAACAACTTTGAGCATCTATTCTAACTATTTGTGTGTGTGTGTGTTGGTTTGTAAGTGTGTAGGTATGGATATGCCATGGCACCTCTGTGGCAGTCAAAGAACAACCTGAAAGAGTCAGATCGCTCCATGTGCCATGTGGGTCTTGGGAATTGCACACAGTTCAGAAAGATTAGCAGCAAAGCCTTTACTTGCTGAGCCATCTCACTGGCCCTCCCTGGTTCTACCAACTTTTCTAGTTAAGGATCTGAGAAAGGAGTAATGCAACCTCCTAATTTATTATTTGTTTTGAAAATTACTGCAATATATTTTGATCACAGTTTCCCCTCCCTCATCTCCTCCTAGATCCTTCCTACATCTCCAATCATCTGATCATGCTTTCTTTCTCTCTCTAGAAAACAAACAGGCAAGCCAAAAAGCAAAAAAAAAAAGAGAGAGAGAAAATTACACAAAATACAGAGAGAGAGAGACACACACAGACAGAGAGAAAGACAGAGACAGAGGCAGAGACAGAAAGACAGAGACTGAAAGACAGACAGACAGACACAGACAAAGGAAAACAGAACCCATTAAAAACACAAAATTGGAAGTAGTAATATTCAAGCAAAAGACCAGTAATATAAAACAATAAATGCCCAAAGTAATATGAGACCAAAAAATAAAAAATAAAAAATTTCCACAAAATACCATTAAATTAATTTTGTGTTGAATCTACTGCTAGGCATAGAGTCTACCCTTAAGTGTGGTTTACCCACTCAGTGAGACTCTATTGGAGAAAACCAAGTTTTCTTTTGCAAGTGGCTGTCAATTGGAGATAGCTCCTTGGTTAGGAATGGAATATACTGTCCACTTCCCCCTTTCAGCACTGGAATTCTGACTGACTTGAACCTATGCAGGCCCTGTGCATGCTGCCACAGTCTCTGTGAGTTCATATGTGTATCAGTCCTGCTGTGTCTGCAATGTACTGCTTCCTTGGAGTCCTCCATTCCCTCTGGATCTTAACAATCTTTCTACCTTCTCTTCCACAGAGTTTGCTAAACACTAAGCATAAGGATTTGATAAAGACATTCTATTTATTGCTGAGTGTTTCAAAGTTTCTCACTCTCTGCACTCACATTGTCCAATTGAGGATCTCTGTGTTAGTCACCATCTACTGCAAGATGAAGCTACTCTGATGATGGCTGAACAAGTCACTGGTCTATGAGTATAACAGAGTGTTGGGCCCCATTTTGGCCCTGGTTTGGGCCTTGAGGACAAACATGAGCTTGGCTCTAGTTTTTGCAGCCTTGTGGGAGAGCCTAAGCCTGGCTTGAGTTTTGAGACCTGTCTAAGTCACTTCTGTATCAGAGTGACTCACCAAGATCTGTTTGGGCCTGCCTCTGCCCCACCATTTCTGATGTGAAGCTTTGCCATTGGCCCTGTCAGTTACCCCTTACCCTCTGTCACCCTTCCCTGCCTCCTACTTCATCTCTTCCCATACATAAGTGCCCACCTCCTTGCCTTCTCTATATAAGCAAGTGCCTAGTTTAATAAAGTAAGTTCTTGCTTCGACAAGACTCCCGGCCTGGTGTGTTCCTTTTGGGCCATCACTTGCCATCCCACTCAGCCCCAGACAGGCCCGACTGGGCCGGGTTCTCTCCTCTCACCTGGACCTGTTGTCAGGGAGCCGACTGACTGGTGCCCCATATGAGGAACTCCTCCTCCATCCTCCTAATGGAAGAATGCTGACCGGCTAATGGGTCTGCAGGTGAGTGTACCTCCGTAAATTATGGGGCAGTTTTCCTCCAAGTCTGATCCCATACTTGAACCTCTTTATCCCTCTTTGAACCCCTCAGACAACCCTTTTCAGAGTCCCTCTATGCCACCCGAGGCCCTGACACCTTACAATAGGGAGGGGCTCAGCACCCAGTACACTGCCAGCCTCTTCCCAGTGAATGTCAACCCTGGCAGTAATCGGCAGGAGGCATAGTATCCTTGGGATCCCCAAGAGATTAAAGAACCCAAGAAGGCAGTGGCTGATGATGGCCCCAATTCCCCCTGGGCTGAGACTATCTATCCTTGAGGGTCTGGCACACCAAGAGTGCATCGCCTGAGATTGGAAGGATTTAGCTAAGGCTGTGCTCTCCAGGCTGGCCTACCTTAAATGGACTGCCTACTTTCAGAAGAGTGTCAAGTCCAGGGGGAGTGGAACCAAATTTCTCAGCCCCCAGTCCCCATCACTGCTGGCCTGTTTGCCAGCATAGTCACTCAGTACTCTACAGGCACCCAGAAGGCAGCCTTCCCCCCCTTTTACCAAGATCAGGTTAGAACCGTTGGCCTTACTGCCTGGAGGAAGCTTCACTAGGAACCTACTGAGTCTCCTATACCCGGAATTAACAAAAAGCCCACTGAAGATCTTGCCTCCTTTATAGATAGGGTTCAAAAGAGTTTACAGAGACAGTTCCCTACAGGCAAACACCAAGACCATTTAGTCCTCTCACTGGTCTGGGATGGAATGAATGCTGATCACAAGCTTGTGTGTGCTGGGTTATGCAGCCAGAGTATTGACAAATGGATTATTGCCTCCAGAGATGTCGGCATCTCTTCCTTTCAGACTAGAGCCTTGGCTGCTGCTTTAAAGGAGGCCCATAAGGAAGATATGGCTGTTCTTGCTAATGCCCTCCAACAAATCCCAGTCAGCCGGGGCTGGACTTGGTTTGGGTGCAATAAAGAGGGCCATTTTAAAAGAGAGTGCTCCAATCTGACAAAAGCTGACACACCTCCTATCAGTGGTCCACTGCGCACCCCTTGCCCCAGGTGCAAGAAGGGCTTCCACTGGGCCAGGGACTGTAAGTCTATGTTCGACCTAAACAGTCAGCCTTTAAACTCCCCCAGGGGCTGATCCCAGCCTTATTAAATAAGAGGAAGCCTCCAGTTAGTGCTAACTGGACTGTTCCTCTTGTCCCTGGGCTCCGCCTTAAGATGGCCCTTGCCATAGGTGGAAAAACTTTCCAGTTCATCATTGTCACTGGCATAGATTGAACAATGATTAGAAAGGAGGAAGTTCCCCACTCTTGGCAACTCGTTCCAGGCCCTCCCTTACAGGACGTGGGGGGCTGGGGGGTGGGGGCAATAGACCTCATGGGAGATGGACTCCTGGCTCTCCTGGGAGTACCATGATGGCTATTGTGGTGAAGTGCACCCTCTCATGGTTTCTGGCCTGATGGCTAACCCTCTGGGCCAAGATACACTTGGGGAGGCTGAGGCCTTTATTACCACTGATCATAAACAGTCTTCTGATCAGGGAAAGATGGTGTTTCTAAATTATAGGGCCAATCCTCATTTTGAGAAGATGTGCCAACAATGCCCTTTGTCTCAGTCTCAATTCTAAAGGCCACTGCTTGGCCCATGTACCTAAGATCCACTGAAAATCGGGATACCCTATGCGGGTTGAGCAGTGGCCTATCCCTGCCCCAAAATTACAACAATTACATCTTTTGGAACAACAACCATTAAAATTAGGACATTTGAGGGCCTCTACCAGCCCCTGGAACTCTCCCATCTTTGTGATTAAAAAGGCCAATGGGTCATGGAGGCTACTACGTGATTTGAGGAAAATTAATGAAAGGATGGTTCTCTTCGAGACCCCTCCAGAGGGGACTCCCATGGATCCCAGCAATCCCCAGCACCTATTATTTGACAATCATTGATATTAGAGATTGATTTTTCTCTATTCCCTTATACCCTGAAGATTGTGAGAAGTTTGCTTTTTCTATTCCTTCTGTTAATATTGGTAGGCCTGATTCTAGATTCTAGTGGATGGTCTTACACCAAGACATGGCCAATAACACCCCCCCGGCCCCATGTGTCAATATTATATGCTTAATATCTTTTCATCCTTTTTAGGTGATTCTAGTATATTATTTTATATGGATGATATTATTTTGGGTGCTTATAGCTTTTCAGACCTTCAGGAGCTTACTGATACATGTCTTTCCATCCTCGAATATAATAATTTTCAGGTGGCTCCTGAAAAGGTTCAGAGGGTGCCGCCATTTAAAATCCTGGGCTCCAGATGGAGGAGTTGAAGAAGGGACTGAAGGAGCTGAGGGAGTTTGCATCCCTAGGGAAGCAGCAACAGTGGCAACTGGCCTGACCCCTCGATACTCCTGGAGACTGATCACCAACCAAAAAATACACATGGAGGAACCCATGGTGCTGGCCACATATGTGGCAGAGGAGGGTCTTGTTAGCCATCAGGGGGAGGAGAGACCCTTGGGTCTGAGGGTGTTAGATGCCCCAGTATAGGAGAATGCCAAGGAGGGAAGATGAGAGTGGATGGGTGGGGGGGGGAGAATACCCCCATAGAGGCAGGAGAGGGGGAGGGGATAGGGAGGTTCCAAAGGGGAGATCTGGAAAGGGCGAAACATTTGAAATGTAAATAAAGTATCAAAAAAAAAAAAGATCATAGGTTCCATGTTGTCCTTGGATGTTGTGTCCCCTGTTAAGCCTCAACTTCAAATTCAAGATTTTTATACTCTTCCACAGTTACAAAAACTTTAAGAGAAATCAATTGGATGAAGTCTTGGATCTCCATTGCCACTGAAGATCTAACACCATTGTTCGACCTCCTTAAAGGAAATTACCTCTCCATCCCTATAGTGCTAACATCTGATCATATCCAACTGTTGAACAAGTTTCAACAAGCCATTGATTCAGCAACCCTTAAATAATGTGATCCAGACCTACCCTTTATTTTATATATTTTACCCTAAGAAATGCTGTGTACTGCACTCCTTGGCTAGGAAGGTGAACCCATCCATTCAATCCATCCTATAGTGAGAGGGGCCCCTCAAGTTTATTCTATGGCTAATCAGCTGGCTGATTGCCTTGTTAATGGGAGAGATCTTTCCATTAGGCTCTTTGTGGTAGAGTCTTCTGCCCTTATTACCCCATTTAAAAATACAGATTTTCTTTGGTTACGGAGAAACAACAGCCAGGTTGCTCTGGCCTTAGAGGGCTTTCCTGGTGAAATTGATTGCCACTTTGGACTACATAAGTGGATAAATTTCTTCTCCAGACTTGAGTGGAGGCCCTCTAGACCTTTTCTTTCTAGCCCCAATCCAAATTATCCCACCACCTTTACAAATGGTGGGTGCCTGGGATCCTCCATTGTTGTGTACCCCTTCCTTTAGACAGGGCGACCTGCCTACCACCATGAAATCAAATGTTCATGTTGTTGAGGGATCTGGACAGTTTAAAGAACTGTTTGCAGTAGTGATGGTGCTGGATTCTGTGCTTGAGCCTTTCAATCTGTTTTCTGATAGCCTCTATGTGGTAAATTTGCTGCCCAACTTGATTGAGGCTCATATTAAACTAGATTCTAATCCTATCACTCCCTTGATGATACAGGCCCATACCTTGCATACACAGAGACAAAGTTCTATCTATATTCAACATCTTTGAGGCCAACAAAACCTCCCCAGATTTTTATCCCAGGGGAATAGCCTAGGTGACCAACTAGCCTCTACATTACAGTGTCATACTGTCTCCAAGACCACACAGTTCCACTCATTGACCCACCTCAACTGGAGGGGCCTTGGACATAAATTCACACATGTTCCCATTAAAGACCTTTAAAAGATAGTGGATACCTGTAAATCTTGCCAGCCATTTCTACAGGTGCCTCCCCTCCAAACAATAGAAAGTACTCCACAGGGGCTCCACCCAAATAATCTTTGGCAGCTCGATGTTACTCACTAGTCCCCATTTTGGAAGCTAAAATATATATTTGTGACTGTTGATACCTTCTCCCATGTGTACTGGGTGTCTGCCCATGCTGGAGAAAAATCTAAATGTGCTATTAGCCATATGCTTCAATGTTTTGCCATTCTTGGACTTCCAGATCAAATCAAAACAGATAATGGCCAGTGTTTTACAAGCAAATCTCTGTCACCCTTCCCCACCTCCTATGTCATCTCTTCCTATACCTAATGCGCACCTCCTTGCCTTCTCTATATAAGCAAGTGCCTAGTTTAATAAAGTGAGTTCTTGCTTCGACAAGACTCCTGGCCTGGTGTGTTTCTTTTGGGCCATCAACACTCACCATCCCACTCAGCCCCAGACAGACCTGGCTGGACTGGTTCTCTCCTCACGCTTGGCCCTGCCAGCAAGGAGCCAACAGCAGAGTTTCATTAAGACTCATTTTATTGCTATGTTCCTTAAGCAAAACAATAGTGTTTGGTTTTCCCCTAGGCCCATGTGCTCTTCTTCTCAGGTTCTTGGTCACCAGAGCAGTATCAGGCAGGGGTTATACTTCTTGAAATGGAGTTAAATATAGTCAGATAGTGATTAGTTCATCCCCCAATGTTTATATCGCTAGTGCAACACTGTATCATGCAGGCAGGAACCTTCCAATTTATAGCCAAAGTACAGGGGATAAGATACTACTTGTGATTGGCACCTGAAGTAGGTGGGTGTACTCTTGTGACATTAAGGCATCTGCTTATGTAATCTGATATGGTATCCAAGGAGATAATGTCATAATGGACCTAAAGTATAAGACACTTAGTTGGTGTCCACTGAAGAAGTGTGTAATGGTAGAGAGGAGTCCCTGTATAATTTTGATAATCAGGTGGAAACACTTGGAGGTTTTTTCCCCTCCATATCTTTTAAGACAGAGACACAAGATTCCATACCAAAAACATACTCTTCTTACATATCATAACCTTGGCTTTCTGGAACTGCCTCTCTTCTATCTCCTTTTAGCACAATTTTCAAAACCGACTATGGCCAAACACAAAGGTGGTAAAGCAAACGTGACTTGATCCCAGAGAGGGAAGAATAGAAAGAGGAAAAATAAATGCTAAGAGTACAATAGATACTTCGTAGTGGTCTTGCAAAGTGCAAGTGCCAGCTGGACTAGGGTTTGCTTCTGAGATTATTCTTGTCTCTCCTTGTCCAGAGAATTTACCAGGAGACATAGCCCATTACTTCCTCCTCCTCAGCAGCATAGCTGCTTTCTCTTGTCATCTCCCATGTATGAACTCTGAGACTTTGGGAATGCTGACAGTCATAGCCACCCCATCTCGGAGGACTCCAGAGGGCCAGTGAGGTTGGGGCAAACTGACTGAGAAAATCCTATCACCTGGTTTTCAATCATAACCTAAGATAACAGAAATAGAGCTATTTCCCTCCCCTTAAGGTGCTTTCTATGGTATTTTGTGACATCAATTAAATACTATCTCATTAGTTGACGTTCCTTATCATTAGTGCCTTCTTGCAAAAGATCCCAAAGTCGTTTGCATTCACATTGACATGTGTGTGGCACTGATATAGAGTTTGCTGATTATATCATGGAAAACCAAGTTTCTCCCTATGCTTCTGGAACTTGCCAGTTCAGCAAATTCTACAAATCACTTCTCCCTTGTGAGATTCAGTCTTTTTATGAGCAAAATGAAAAGACTGGACTAGTAGGCTTCTGAGGATCTTTATCTCCTAAAGTTCTAGGACTCTAGTAAAATTGACCATCTGATTCTACAGAATCTATTTGGTCCCACAGTTTCAGACATTTCAGTTCATGGTGGGTTGACTCCATTGCTTTTAGGGCTCTAACAAGACAGACTTATGAGGGACTGATAATGCAGAAGACAGCTGATCACCTCATATAGCCAGAAAGCAGAGGTGAAGATATAGAAAGGAACTATGGATAAGATACACCATTCAAAGACATACCCATGGTGATTTACTTCCTCCATCCAGTCCCCACTTCCTAATGACACATTCAGTTATGAATTCATTGATGGATTAATGTATTGCTATAGTAATATGCTCATATTCCAATCAGTTTTCAGTAGCAGCACAAGCTGGCCACCAAATCCTCAACACATGAGCTTTTTGAGGGAACATTCCATATCCAAATAATGACTATGCTATCACATTCAACTTTTCTCCTGTGTGCATTTATAGTTTTCCTCATCTTTCATTAAGGTATGGCATGATGCCCTCAGATCCTACATCTGTCATCTACACTCAAGGTCTACACTCAAGGTTGTGATGATGGTGCTTGGACAGGACATTGAGGATCAAAGCTGTTGAGTCATGAACAAGGAGAGAAATGGACAAGCCTGTCTTCTTCTCACAGCAAGACCAGTGACCTGTTATTTGTTTCTCTTGCTCCATGAATAGACCATTTTTCATTTGCCATCTCCTTTATAATACCCTTTTCTGTTTGACTTTTTTATTTCATAATTTTTCTTGGTGTTAGCATCAGTAGACTGGATGGTGAAATAAGCAGGCACAAGAGAAGAGATAAGAAGAAATGTGGTAGCATGGATAAGCACACTTGGTTTCTTTTTATTGGCCCTTTGCAAAAGGTTTGTTGAAGGTGGAGGTAGAAATTAGTTTCAAAACAAGTTTGGGGGTTATTTCTGGATTTCCTGTCCCCTGTACTCATGGAAAATTCAGAGCACTCAGTATGAATATATAATAGCATGCCCAGTTTTCTTGTGTGGTTTGTGGAAAACTGGTCACATCGCTTTAGAGCCACACCACATATATTTAAAGGCTATGGCTATGCAATGGGGTTTTAGCTCAAATGATTCAGAAAATTGCTTCAATCGTTTACTTTGTCAGAGCAGTTCTGGTGAGTACTTTGAGAAATAGATGAACGGGGTAACTTCATGCCTTCTATTTCCACTCTCCAGGACTTTCAAATCAAGAAAAATTAGTTTCCTTCCCATATTTAGAAGATCGAAGCTTACATAGAAGCTGGATCTATTATACTTTCCCAACTCTGTGACCCTAAGGACCATCTAAACTTACCTTTTCCCACAGGGTTTCCACTCTCACACTTGTAAGCTGAAGGACTGGACTACCCCCATCCCTCTTATCATAAAATATGACAAGCAAATATGACAAGCTTATCTTATCTTGACAAGCAAAATAAGTTACATGAACAAAGACTTCTGCTCTGAACATGCCTGTAGCTTCTCCTA
Source organism: Rhynchomys soricoides (assembly GCA_019843965.1). Taxonomy (NCBI): domain Eukaryota; kingdom Metazoa; phylum Chordata; class Mammalia; order Rodentia; family Muridae; genus Rhynchomys; species Rhynchomys soricoides. The sequence continues at coordinate 17,493 of JADRCH010006847.1, forward strand.
CTTCCTAACATGAAAACAAAAGCACACGATGAAAATATTTTTCAAGGGCTAGATAATGTGACTTTTGTAGAGTACTTGCTTACCATGCAAGAAGCCCTGGGTCTTGTCACCAGCACTACATATGACCAGACCGAGGTTTGGATAACCTATAATCTCAGATCACAGGCAGTGAAGGCAAGGTGCTCATATCTTCAAGATTATTTTTGGCTACTGGGTGAGTTAGAGGCCAGTGTGAGGTACCCATGACCATTTCATGGAGGGACGGGAGGGAAAGAAAGAGGGGTCATTTTCAGCTGTAAGGGTTGAAACAATGCATGCTCTGGTCTTCCCTTTTACCCAGAAGCATAAGTCAACCAAACATTTCTTTTGGTCACTATGAGTTCTGCTTTCCCTCTGATAAGCTTTTGTATCTATGTCCTTTGCACTTGGTTGGTGACAAGAAGCAGTACCATGGATCAAGGTGAAGGCAGCCCTAGTCTGGAGTCAGTGACAGTCCTGTGTTCTTCCTGGATGTCAGAAGTGACAGTGGTCATTGATAGACAATGAATGAGTCCAAGGAATAAATGGGTAGTTCTTTTGAAGAGACAAGGGTTTGGATATTAGACAAGTTGCATCCCCTTATATGCCATCTACTGTTAATTTGGGCAGTCCATAGTCATAATGAGTTTTGCCAGTTAATGGGGTAGTTGCTGCAGCCCAGTCAGAGTCTGAAAAGGCTTCCTGAATCCAGCTTTTCTGTATGTTGTCTGTATGCCTGTCCTTCATTCTTTTCTTGCTCCTACACAGGGTTGCAGAACTAAGCAATGCAAGACTTGGTAGCTTACTTCACTTATGCTATTAAAAACAATGACTGTCATTTATCTCCCCAATGCTTAATTATCTGTTTACTTCTCTCAGTTCAAGTCATATAAACGTCAGACCTCTCATTGTCTCTCCAGTGATTCCTCGCACCATTCCTTAGAAATAAAACAAAGACGATGGAATATAAATCTGCTTGGCTCCCTCCCCTCACTGAGACTCTCCATAGTCTCTTTCGTGATCCTGTACTGTGTTTCAGCACAGCAGGTCCTCAAGTTTTAAATAACTGTCTTCAGTGCTGCTTGCCTGAGAAAAGAATAAATGAACAAGGAGAGTGGGACAGAGAGAAGAGGAGAGAGAGAGAGAGACAGAGACAGAGACAGAGAGACAGAGGGAGAGACAGAGACAGACAAAGACAGAGAGACAGAGAGACAGAGACAGACAGAGACAGACAGAGACAGACAGAGACAGAGAGACGGAGAGACAGAGAGAGATAGAGACAGAGAGAGAGAGAATGAGCTGGACAGCAAGCGTGATAACTGGAGGAGAAGCAAGTCTATGTTAGAGAGAGTAGTGAAACCCGGCTCATCTGTCACATAAACCAAAATCTCAGCCAGCTCCAACACAATTGGCCATGTGATATGTATAAAAGCCCATATAAGGAAATGTCATTCTGCAACCTGTCAATCCTGCTAATTCTGTACATTTTCTATTCCATTTGAGATTTCTCTTTGCTAGGATTAAGGAGGAGCATTTATTACTGGGAAATGCCCTTCTCCAAGCTAGGAGAGGTTGGAACTGGAGTGGAAAAGGAGAGGTGTTTTTGTTTGTTTGTTTTTTAAGTATAAAAGAACAAGCTGATAGCTCAGGAACCTGAGTTGTCTGCCTAGGTTGTCTTGTAACTGCCAATGAATTCTCAGACAAATCTTCATTTTCTGACATTTTTTTTCACTTGAAAATTTAGAGAGTTCTGGCTATCCACTACACTAAGCTCTTTTCTTTTTTTCCAGTGTGTCACAGCTAATCCCCTACAAACCTCAAAGTTTCTTTCCACTTCTGATGAATCCTGGTTCTTTGAGGTATGAGTCTGTTCAGACCTTTGTTTCTTTTTTTTTCCTACTTTATTTACATTTCAAATATATCCCCTTTTCCAGATCTCCCCATTCCCTCCCCCTCCCCCTGCCACTATGGGGGTATTCCCCCACCCTCCCACTCTCGTCTTCCCTCCTTGGCATTCTCCTATACTAGGGGATCTAATACCCTCAGGCCCAAGGGCCTCTCCTTCCCCTGATAGCTAGCAAGACCCTCCTCTGTCGCATATATGGCCAGCACCATGGGTCCCTCCATATGTATTCTTTGGTTGGTGAGCCAGTCTCCGGGGGAATTTGATTTCTATGCAATCTCTTAGACAGCTTTAGCTGTCAACTTGACACAGGCCAGAGTTACATGAGAACGTTTCAGTTGGTGGATTGCTTCTTTCAGATTGGACTGTGGGCATGACTTTGCAGTGCTTTCTTGATTGCTAATTGATGTAGGAGGGTCAACCCTACTGTTAGCTGGGCTACCCCTGGGCAGGTGGTTCAGGGCTATGTAAGAAAGCTTGCTGAGCACAAGCTACTAGGAGTGCATCAGGATTCACCATTCCTTTATGGTTTCTGATTCAGTTTCTTACTTGAGTTTCTGCCCTTCACTCAATGATGGGCTGTGGCCTGGAACTTTGTAAGTCAAATAAACTTTTAATTGTGTAAGATTAAAGTCACCATGTTTATCACAGCAATAGAAGGCAAACTAAAATAGTAGCTAATGCTGCCATCTTGTGGCCCAAAAAATTCTTTTGTTCTAAAGACTGCTTCAGACCAAATGCACCAATTATCATTTGCATTTTGCTACATTATACACGCATTACTTTTATAGTGAAAAATTAAATTTAATAGTATAATAATTTTCAAGAGGCCCAAAGTGAATATTCCTCAGTGACAAGAATTATCTACAACTACATGTAACACTATGAATAGCCTTCACAAGTACAAAGTTGAGCAAAAGGAGCCAGATGCAAAAGAATGTAGAGCAAATAATTTTTACAAAATATAAAAGCAAGCAAAGATAATCTGAGTGTATATGTATACACATGTGTCATCTATAATATGTTCATCATGGTGTGGTGTGTGTGTGTGTGTGTGTGTGTGTGTGTGTGAGAGAGAGAGAGAGAGAGAGAGAGAGAGAGAGAGAGAGAGAGAGAGAGAAAGAAAGAGAGAGTCTATGTAGCCCTGGGTGACCTTAAACTTGCTATGTAGATCAGGCTGACATTGAACTCACAGAAGTTGACTTGCCTTTACCTCCTGAGTTCTGAGTAGGAGTGTGGAGCAACATATGCAGCTGCATCACATTTTAAATTTGTATTGAAATACACCATTCATACATATAGAAAGGAATACACTCATATGAGTAATACGTTTTCGCAAAAGGAGTACACCTACCACTCAGAACATCACCCCTCATTTCTTTTTCAATCACTATTTCCTCAATACACACATAATCAATTTCATAAATGTAACAGTGAACAAAAAGAGCCCACTTTAACCTCCCTTGAAAAGAGACCATCATCTCAATCACCTAGTATAGATTAGTTTTGCTTTCTTTTGTTCTTTACAAAAACTGAGTTATTTGCTGTATATTCTTATGCAACTGGTAGATGCAAGTTATCTTTTAGATGGAGGATTGATTTACAGAATATGTAAAGAACTTTTTAAAGGAACAGCAAAAGACCCAAATGGAAAATTAAAAATTGGGTCTGTGAATTTGAAGGCTAGTCAGGAGGGGTATAGGAGGGTGTGTAGGGAGGAAAGGTAAGAGACAAATACTGTAATCATAATCTCAAAAAGAAAAAATAGGCCAGGAACAGAGATGTGAAGTGAGGAAAAATGTCTAAGAATAACTCAAAAACTGTGCATTGCCCCCAGTAATTAGGGAAACATACATCAAAACAAAATTAAGATCCCATCTGTCTTAGTCCAGTTAAAATGGCAAAGATCACCAAAACAGCCAACAATGGAGTGCTGGGGTAGGAGATGTCGAATAAAGGGGATTGCAGACTGGTAGGATCATTCTAGAAATCAGCATGGAATATTCTGAAAGCTAAAAATATCTACCAGATGACCCAGCTCTACCACTCCTTGGCATGTGCCCAAAGGACTTGATATCCTTCGCCTCAGATACTTGCTGCTCTCTATAAAAGAGCTAAGAAATGGAAATAACCTATATATTCTACAAGTGACAAATGGCTAGTGGAAATGTGGTACAGATACACTTAATGATCATTTCAAACTAAAGTGCAACTTTTGTTTGGGCAATGTCTTTCATTGCTTCAAAATATTCAACTAAAAGAATAAATATAATAAACCACATAGACCTCAAAAGAAAAATAAATGATCATCTCAATAGATGCAGAAAAAGCCTTTGACAAAATCTAACATGACTTCATGGTAAAAGTTCTAAGGAATGTAGGACTAGAGAGACCATACACAAATGTAACAAAGCTGAATATCAGAAACCCTTCACTGACATCCTAAATGTAGAAAAACTTGAAACAATCCCATTTAAGTCATGAGGACTGGACTTGAGAGTGGAGGTCTGTTATCCCCACTTTTCAATGCTGTACCCAGGAGCCTGATACGGGGGCAAGAACATATGGAAAGAAAAAACATTCCATTCTTCTTGCTACCTTGTCTGCCAAGTCCTGGTATTGGGCTTCCACGATATTGATCTCTTAGGCAAAGTTAGGGATCCATTGAGAGCTATCTGGAAGTTTCTCTCATCTTCCAGCAAACCACCCCACCCCCACCCCAATCAGCAAGATTACTCAGGATACTTGGCTCACTTTCCTTTCTTCAAAGTTCCCAACTCACTCTCAAACTTGCACCTTTTTGTTTCTGCTGTGGACACCCACTGACCTGTGTCTAGACCTAAGCACACATGCAATTCAGAGCTCTCTGAAGTGAATAAAGTAGACGAATGAGCACCTTTACACAAAGCAGAAAACACAGTTCTCAACTGTCACACCAGGATATTTGCAACACATCCCCACCCTGCCTTCCAGGTCCCTCTACTGCAAAACGGTCAGACATGCTCACAAGAAATTATGATATACCTTCATCCATTCTCTCCAGGGTCTACAGAGTTCATATAGCAGACATATGAGAGAATGGGTTTTGCCACCAGACTCCATGCCAACATATCAGAAAACTAGAGAAAGCCAACACACACACACAGAGAGAGAGAGAGAGAGAGAGAGAGAGAGAGAGAATAAATACACCAATAAATACAGACATTTTCTCCTCTTCTCTCCTCTCCTCTACCTATGAAAGATAAACACCCTTGCTCCTTGGCTCTCTGACCTGTAGCTTCTTGTACAGCTGACACACAGATTATACTAGATATGTGCACACATGCAAACACATAGACATATATGTAAAAATACAACAGAAACACATGCATACACTCCATGCCAATCAGTACCACAGTGGAAGAGCCTCAGAAACAAATCCAATTCCAGATCTGACACCCTTTCTAGGTTATAAGTGTACCTGATACACAGGCACACATAGAGACAAAACTGCTGAAGGGTGAGAATATACTGTACTTGGTACAGTGCATGAGCACAGAGCCTTTGGTTGGATTCCAAGTAGCATGTAATCTAAACATGATGACACAAACCTGTATTTCCAGCACTTAAGTGGTAGAGGCAGGAGGGTTAGAATTTCAAAGTCAGCTTTAACTATAAAGTGAGGACTACTTAAAAAAAACAACAACAAAAGAGATGTCATACTAGCAACTTCAAAGCACTAGAAGCACTAGAACAACAACAACAACAACAAAGAGATGACACCCAAAAGAAGTAGGTGGGGCTTCCAGATTCCATCTGTGTCTGGGGACCTCAGCCTATGCCAAAGGGCTCCATAGCCAAATAGAGCCAGGAGAGATCTAGCCTCCCAGGAGTGTGGACAAGCCTGTGAGCAGGAGAAAATCAACAAGATAGATAAACCCTTAGCCAGACTAACCAGAGGGCACAAAGACAGTATCCAAATTAACAAAATTAGAAATGAAAATGGAGTTATAAAAACAGATTCTGAGGAAATTCAAAAAATCATCAGATCCTACTACAAAAGCCTACACTCAAAAAAATCTGGATGAAATGGCCAAGTTTCTAGACAGATACCAAATACCAAAGTTAAGTCAGAATCAGATAAACCATCTAAACAGTCTGATAAACCCTAAAGAAATAGAAGCAGTGATTAAAAATCTCTCAACCAAAAAAAGCCCAGGACCAGATAGGTTCAGTGCAGAATTCTATCAGACCTTCAAAGAAGGCCTAATACCAATACTCTTCAATCTATTCCACAAAACAGAAACAGAAAGAACACTACCCAATTCATTCTATGAGGCCACAGTTACACTGATACCAAAACCTCACAAAGACCCAACAATAAAAGACAACTTCAGACCAATTTCCTTTATGAATATCTATGCAAAAATACTCAAACTTTTCACAAACCGAATCCAAGAACACATCAAAATGATCATTCACCGCATTCAAGTAGACTTCATCCCAGGGATGCAGGGATGGTTCAATACCCAGAAATCCATCAATGTAGTCCACTACATAAACAAACTCAAAGAAAAAAACCACATGGTCATTTCATTAGATGCTGAAAAAGCATTTGACAAAATTCAGAATCCCTTCATGATAAAAGTCTTGAAAAGATCAGGAATTCAAGGACCATTCCTAAACATAGGAAAAGCAACATATGGCATACCAGTGGCCGAAATCAAACTAAATGGAGAGAAACTCGAAGCAATCCCACTAAAATTATGGACTAGACAAGGCTGCGCTCTCTCTCCCCTATCTATTCAGTATAGTACTTAAAGTTCTAGCTAGAGCAATTAGACAACAAAAGGAGGTCAAAATGAAACAAATTGGAAAGGAAGAAATCAAAATATCACTATTGGCGAATGATATGATGGTATACTTAAGTGACCTGAAAAACTCCACCAGAGGACTGCTACAGCTGATAAAAAACTTCAGCAAAGTGGCTGGATACAAAATTAACTCAAACAAATCAGTAGCCTTCCTATACTCAAAGGATAGATAGGCTGAGAAAGAAATTAGGGAAATAACACCCTTCACAATTGTCACAAACAATATAAAGTATCTTGGTGTGACTCTAACCAAACAAATGAAAGATCTATATGACAAGAACTTCAAGTCTCTGAAGAAAGAAATCGAAGAAGACTTCAGAAGATGGAAAGATCTCCTATGCTCATGGATTGGCAGGATTAATATAGTTAAAATGGCCATCCTGCCAAAAGCAATCTACAGGTTCAGTGCAATCCCCATCAAAATTCCAACTCAATTCTTCATAGACTTAGAAAAAACAATTCTCAAATTCATATGGAATAACAAATAACCCAGGACAGCAAAAACTATTCTCGACAATATAAGGACTTCTGGGGGAATCAGCCTCCCTGACCTCAAGCTGTACTACAGAGCAGTAGTGATAAAAACTGCATGGTATTGGTACAGCAACAGGCAGGTAGATCAATGGAATAGAATTGAAGACCCAGAAAGACAGCATTTTCAACAAATGGTGCTGGTTCAACTGGCAGTCTACATGCAGAAGAATGCAAATTGATCCATTCCTATTCCCTGTACAAAGCTCAAATCCAAGTGAATCAAGGACCTCCACATAAAACCAGATACACTAAATCTAATAGAAGAGAAAGTGGGGAAAAGTCTTGAACATATGGACACAAGGGAAAAGTTCCTGAACAGAAAACCAATGGCTTGTGCTCTAAGATCAAGAATCAACAGATGGGGCCTCATGAAATTACAAAGGTTTTTTTAAGGCAGAGGACACTGTAAATAGGACAAAACGGCAACCTACAGATTGGGGAAAGATCTTTACCAATCCTAAGTCCAATAGAGGGCGAATATCCAATGTATACAACGAACTCAAGAAGTTAGACTCCAGAGATCCAAACAACCCTAGCAAAAAATGGGGAAGAGAGCTAAACAGAATTCTCTACTGAGGAAACTCATAGGACTGAGAAGCACATAAAGAAATGTTCAACATCCTTAGTCATTAGGGAAATACAAATCAAAACAACCCTGAGATTCCACCTCACACCAGTCAGAATGGCCGAGATCAAAAATTCAGGTGACAGCAGATGCTGGCGAGGATGTGGAGAAAGAGGAACACTCCTCCATAGCTGGTGGGATTGCAAGATGATACAACCTCTCTGGAAATCAGTTTGGCGGACCCTCAGAAAAATGAACATAATACTACCTGAGGATCCAGCTATTCCACCCAGACAATGCTCCAACATGTAATAAAGACACATGTTCCACTATGTTCATAGCAGCCATATTTATAATAGCCAGAAGCTGGAAACAACCCAGATGTCCCTCCACAGAGGAATGGATACAGAAAATGTGGTACATTTACACAATGGAATACTACTCAGCTATTAAAAACAATGACTTTATGAAATTCACAGGCAAATGGATGGAACTTGAAAATATCATCCTGAGTGAGGTAACTCAGTCACAAAAGAAGGAACAAAGCATGTACTCACTGATAAGTGGATATTAGCCCAAAAGTTCAGAATACCCAAGATTTAATTCACAGCAACTGTTGGACTGAGTGTGAGGTCCCATATGGAGGAGTTGGAGAAGGGATGGAAGGAGCTGAGGGAGTTGGCAGCCCCAGGGAGGGAGCAACACTGTCAACAACTGGCCTGATCCCCCGATGCTCCCAGAAACTGGACCACCACCCAAAGAATACACATGGAGGAACCCATGGTGCTGGCCACATATGTGGCAGAGGAAAGCCTTGTTGACCATCAGTAGGAGGAGAGGCCCTTGGATCTGAGAGTGTTATATGCCCCAGTATAGAGGAATGCCAGGCAGGGAAGTCTGGAGTGGGTGGGTTGGTCGGGGAATACTCATAGAGGCAGGGGGAGGGGGTATGGGATAGGGGGTTTCCAAAGGGGAGACCTGGAAAGGGGAAAATATCTGTAATGTAAATAGAGTATCAAAAAACAACAACAACAACAAAAAAAGAATAAGTAGAACTAGAAAAAGGAAGAAGGTGGCAAGAAATAATCAAACTTGGGCCTCAACTCAACGAAATAGAGAGAAAGAGAACATACAAAAAATACATGAAACAAAGTTTTGGTCTTTGACAAGAGATGGGGGAGAACAAGGGAAAGAGAGAAGAGCATGAGAACAACCAGGAGTCACTAGCACCAAGAGAGCATGGAGGAACCAAGAGAATGAGTATCCAAAATGGTGGAGTTCTATAGGAATCTGAGAAACTGAGTAAGGGAAGCAGAAGCCCAGACCTTGGGCTAGAATTCAGGGTGACACTTCCTCAGATAAATGGGAATCAATTTCCCTCAGAATTCAGATATATCATTGTTGAGCATACACCCAAAGGATACTTCTTCATCCTACCACATGGACACTTGCTCAGCCATGTTAACTGCTGATGTCTTCATAATAGCCAACAACTGGAAACAACCTAGATGTCCCTCAAGTAAAGAATGGATGAAGAAAATGTGATATATTTATACAATGGAGTATTACTACGCTGTTTCAACAAAATCAATGTCATGAAATTTGCAGGCAAATAGATGGAAATAGGAAAAAAATCATCCTGAATGAAGTATCCCAATCCCAGGAAAATAAATATGGTATTTATTGATTTATATGTTGATATTCACTACACTTAATTGTTTTTTGTCACCGTGCCATAAGCTAAAGTTATCTAAGAGCAGGGAACCTCAATTGAGATGCCTCCATAAGATCAAGCTGTGCAGGTAAGACTTCAGAGCATTTTCTTAATTACTGATTGATGGGGAAAGGTCTTACCTGGTGTTTTTCCTGTCACCATTGGTCTTATGGTCCTGAGTTCTCTATGAGGAAGCAGACCGAGCAAAGCATGAAGAGCTAGTCACTTAGCAGCACCCATCCATGATCGTTGTGTCAGCTCCTGCCTCCATTTTCCCAGTCCATTTCAGTTCCTGTTCTGAACAGTGATGAACAACAGTGAAGAAGTGTAAGCCAGGTAAGTCCTTTCCTCTCCAACTTGCTTTTCGGTCATAGTGTTTCATGACAGCAATAGAAACACTAGGACACTCAATATTACATAGGTAATATCTGGTCTACAATCTGTAGATCTATAGACATTAGGTATAGAGGAAGGGACTGGAGTAGCCATATGAAGGCCCATGGTATGGGGAAATAGAATAGATTTTATTGGTGGACTAGGAGGGGACAAAAAAAGAAATTATCAGGTGGGGAGGGGAGTTGGGGTTGAGGGACAGAATGCAGGGAGAAATAGTTGGATTTGAGGGTCATTTGATGGATGATATGAAAATCTAGTACAGTGGCCATTTCCTAAAATATACGAAGGTGATCCTAAAGAAGTCTGCTACTAATGAGAGAGACTGGGTTCCAACTGGACATCTCTCGTCACCAATCAAAGCTTCCACTACAGGTACTGAGTGGCATTCTATTTAGTTGTTGGCCATGGGGATGCTATACAAATCACCCAAACAACACAGGACACAGTCAAGACAATTGGTTTCTCTCTGCAAACTGACTCTGGGGCTCCACTGCTAAGGAAAACACCAACACACGTTATTGAACATGAAGAAATCAAGCTGGTGCCTACAGGGAGCTTTTACCTTTACAATCTAGTTTTCTGATGCAGGAAGATACTTGGGAAGTTAACAAAAGAGGAATAAGCACTAACCCAGTCACAAAAGCTTTGACATGAATCTGTTCTGCCTGCAAGCTATTCTAGGTTAATGGTGACAGAAAACTTGTGGGAGTGACAAAACAGTAACTGATTTCACCTAAGGCCCACTCCTGGAGATGGAAACCATACCCAAGATTGCTTGGGTGACCAAGAACCTGAGACTAGACAGCCCAGGGTCCTAGGGTACAAGGAATTAATAGTGGTCTAAAGAAAGAAAGAAATGTGGTGAGGAAAGGACTCCTAATGATAGTCTCCTGTACTCATGGATCAGTCCCTTATTCAGCCATCATCCCTCCGCTCAGAGCCCAGGGAATGCTGCAGGACAGCAGACAGAAAGAGTGTAAGAGCCAGACAGAGATTGAGGCCATCAGGACAGCTAGAATCTACTGAATTAGTCTCCTATAAACTGAGACTGAAGCATCAAGCACAGGACTTCCTCCATCTGCACGAAGTCCTCTACATGTACATTATAGCTTCTGGTTTTACATTTTTATGAGATTCTTGAGTGTGAATGAGTGGGTTTCTGACACTTGTGCCTGCTCTTGGGCCTTCTGCTGGCCTTCCTGGTCCAGCCTCAATGTGATGATTCTTGTATTTTTTATACTTTATTTTGTCATATTTGGTTGTTGCCTGTTAGAAGCCTGTTCTTTCCTGGGGAGTGACAGAAAGGGAATGGACCTGGAGTGGGGAGAGGTGGGAAAAGAACTGGGAAGTATAAAAGGTGGGGGAACAGTAAGCAGGGAATATTATATGAGAAATTAATTTATTTTTAATTTTACTAGAAAGAAAAATATGTTAAACATGGCAAAGGGGCTCTAGGGGCCTACATTTTATCTCTGAACTACAGGGTGTTGATGGATTCGTGGTGAGGTGAGTGTTGTGTTTCATAAAAAGATAAGGAGAGAAGGAATTTGTTTGGTGGATATGCAGTCAGGTATGGGGGAAGGGAGTGCCTCCAAAGGCCCATGCTGAGTTGTCCCTTCCCACTGAGGGACCAGCCACACAACAATATAGTATCGAATAGTTTATTCAGGGCATGGGAAGGGGAGTTGAGAGGGTAGTAGAGACAGAGAAAGGGAGAGTGAGAGAGAGGGGGAGAGAGAGAGAGAGAGAGAGAGAGAGAGAGAGAGAGAGAAT
>JADRCH010006848.1:0-59812 GCA_019843965.1 Rhynchomys soricoides
CCCTGCTGACAATGTCCTTGCTGTGAAAGTCTCATTGCTCATAGGACTTGTGTAAAACAACTTTGTCCAAAGCTAGGAAGATCTTGAGAAAAACAAGAGATTCTTCCCTTTGTCTTTCCAAATACCCACTGAAGTGGATAGAGTTTGCTATTCCAACCAGAAAAGTAAAGAGATCTGAAGAGAATGTGTGTACCCATTTCTTAAAGGATTATTTAAAAGGATCTACTTCTTAGTTGCTGCTACCTATCTCTTTTAGTATACTCCTCTCAGAGACTGAGAAGACTAGTTCTCCAGAAAGAGCTGTTATCTGGTAAAGAGAATGTGAAACTCTTCCTGTGAAGACCCACGCCACTCCCAGTTGGAGAAATACTACCTGTGTATTTGCAGTGTGCTATCGTGAGTGACTAGACTTACAAGAGAAGTCTGACTCTCCTGGATGGAGATTGGCAAACCAGCTTCTGTAATCCAGAGAAAATCAAGACGGAACAGTTTAGAGTGGAGTGAGCTTAACAACTGGATCTACAGATATTCTCCATGAATCAATCAAGCTTAATGTTAAGATGCACATGGCCAGGATTGACCCAAAGCAGCATTGTAGAAATGACTCTGAATGTGAGTATGACACAAACCACCAGCAAAGTCTCAGACTACAGCTTGAGTACTGTGTGTGTGTGTATCAGTGTCTCTCTCTCTCTCTCTCTCTCTCTCTCTCTCTCTCTCTCTCTCTCTCTCCATGTTCATATAACCACCTTGCAGGAGATCTGATATTCTGAAGGGAGACACTTTTCTTCTTTCCTATGGCTGTCAACCCCCTGAAACAATGGGCAAGTAATTAATACTTCAACAAGCCTCTGTTCCCAGCATCAGGAAATGTAGCTATGGTTCCAGCCAGAAAAGGAATATGCTTCATATTTTGACTGGGAATAGTTAACTAGGCATTCCTCTTATCCTGTATTTATACTCAATGTCATCAATGTCATGGTACTGGCCCGAGGGTACAATTGGGTTTCACTGTATACTTTATTGGTTTTTTTCCCCTTTTTCTCAGAGTGGCCACATTAAGTAAATCTCCGTTCTCTTCTTTCCACTGTAACTTGCCTTTGACTGTCAGTTTGGTCAAAGGATTGCGGAGTCTACCACGTTGTGGTTGGCAGGAGACATAGTTTGACCCTAAAACTCATGTAACAATAACACATCAGCCTTTCTTCTCCTTTTGGGTCAACGAAGCTGAAAATGGACAAATCATTCCAAAGAGGTAAATCAGAATTTGGATTTTGGACCTAATATGGTTGAAATAGTCAAAACAGAATCAGAACTGCAGCAAAACAACATTCTGCAAGGGATACTAAGAGATGAGTAGTGTAAGATCAAATGGTAAATACCAAGCAAGTTCTCCAAATTTCTTCTGCATATCAGGAACCAGGAAAGTCTGGAGAAATGATGTGTGGTAAAAGCCAATGTGTTCCAATGGAAGGTGATGATGCAGATGTCGGAATTGTGTAAGATTCTGAGTAGTAGCTCTGGTCCTATGTTGAGTCTCTGGATGTGCAGGAGACAGTCTGATGGAAACACTCATTCATGGTTCACCCTCTGACAGTGTCCTCACAGCTCTAAGATTTCCTTGACTTTTGTTTCATCTCTTCTATAAAATGTTAAATCTGCCACAGGAATGATTGAAGGAAACCAGGACTCTGTTTCTCTCCTCTGTCTGGCCAAACTCTTAAATAAATCCATTTTTCTTTGTTTATTTATATTTCCCCACTTCTTTTATAATCCAGGGAACCAATGTAGTGTATCTGTGAACCAAAGTACCCTGCAACAATTGAGTTCTCTCCTATTCCTTACCCACCCTACCCAAGAATCTTGCACAAAACAACTCTGTAAATAAAAAGCATGCTTTTGGTTCAAAATTGCAAAATATAATGATGTTGGGGTTAGAAAAATAATGAGCAAAAATGGTTTTTCATGAACAGTCTGATATAAAGAAACACAGAATATATGATTATTGACTTATGACAGTCTACTCTGCTTTCTGGAGGATCAGAAAGGAGACAAGGTAACAGTGGAATGGGCTAGAAAAGATTGGTTAGCATAGTGTGAGGGGGGAGTGGTATTTTAAAATTAACATTAATATATTGAAGTTGTATATGTTTGAGTTTTCTCTCTCCCTTTCAACAGCACTTAGCTAAAGTAAAGAACCTTGAGAATTAATTTTAAAATTTTATAGTAAAGAAAAGCTGTTGTATAAGGTGTTTTCTGGGGACTGACTGAAACATGATGTGCTTGACACATTTGTTTGTGATTTCAGCTCACTAGTGAAATGGTTTGAATCTGGGACTTGTAAAGGATGTAAGGATTTGAGTGTTGTGTTTTCTAGTGTTAATTTGGTGCTGGAGTACCTGCAATCTTGACATTGTGAAAACTTGTGGTTTGTATCGGAATACATTCTTAACGTATATGTTGATGTTACCCATAATTTTAATCCACATCATCCATGTTTTGTCTTTCTTATGACTTATTGTTTGCTGCGTAATCAAATTTATCTTACAGTATGGAAATACTGTTAGACAAAGAGCAAATTTCAGCAGTTTTCTTAAGTGAACCCAGAATCAGTCATAAAGCAGCAGAAACAAGTCAAAACATCAGCATTGCCTTGGGTCAAAGATCTAGGGAATGTACTTTGCAGTGGTGGCTCAAGAACTTTGGCAATGGAGACAAGTGCCTTAAAGACAAGACAAGAAGCACAGTGACTAACCATTGAAAGTTGGCGATGAACACATGAAAGAAATCACTGGAGCTTCCGTAGAATTTAATGTGGACTCTTCAAGGTTGTTCAGCATTTGAAGCAAATTAGAAGGGCGTAAAAGTGTGGTAAGTGTGTGTGCTTCATGAGCTGACTGGGGAAAAACTGGTTTGGGGGCTGGATTGATGCCTTAGCAGTTAAGAGCACTGTCTTTTCTTTCAAGGGACCTGGATACCATGTCTCACAACCTCTTATAACTCCAGTTCCAGAGGATCTTCTGTCCTCTCTGGTCTCTGTGGACACTGCACATGCATTATGCACATACATACATGCAGGCAAAATACCCATTATGCACAAAAGACAAAATCACCATTCGGGAATGCCATTCTCTTTTATTCTCTGAATCATTAACAACCCATTTCTCATCAAATGGTGACATGTTATAAAGCATGTACTGTCTTCATAAGATCAGGAGTTAGGAATTGAAGGGAAGGACACGAGGTAGGGTACCTCAAAAGTGAATAGCTTTCCCTTGTTTAATAGTCAGTAGACAGTAATGTCCTGGGCCCTATGAAGAGTTTTATCCTTGCCAGGGGCTAGAGATTCGAGAATTATCTAAGCCAAAATATCTTTGGTTCTGACCTGGACAGAGGCCAGATGTCCAAAAGAAGGTTTGGTTTCTTATATTTCTTGCCCTAAATCACCATCTTTCCTGTAATCTGTATATGAGGACATGACTGAAATTATAGATACCTCATGAATGGGCAAACCAGGCAAACAGCTTAGCTCTCCCCTGTGCTTCCATGCAGTAAAACCTTAGTGTCTGCAAGTTGGCAACCACCAACATTTTCACACTTATGAGGACCCATTTCTGCTATAAGGGACTCTGGTACCCTTCTATTCAGATCTATACATATATAGTAAAACTCATTTCTAAGCTCATTATCCCATTGTCTGTGAATTTTGTTTTTGGAGTTTGGGAGAGATGAATCCAGAGGCCCATGACTCAGTGGAAACTTTGTGTGACAGTGAGTATCTGGCATCTTATTCCTGAGTTAAAGGTGACTTGATCCAAGAGAGACAGCCTCAAACTCAAGGCACTTTATTTTCTGCTTCATATTGGGGCATTCATTAGGAATTGAACCAATGTTCTATTTCTCTCTCTCTCTTTCTTTCTTTCTTTCTTTCTTTCTTTCTTTCTTTCTTTCTTTCTTATGTTTTTCGAGACAGGGTTTCTCTATGTAGCCCTGGCTGTCCTGGAACTCACTCTGTAGACCAGGCTGGCTTCGAACTCAGAAATCCACCTGCCTCTGCCTCCCAAGTGCTGGGATTAAAGGTGTGTGCCACCACTGCCCGGATCTATTTCTTTTTTATATTAATTTATCTATTCATTTTACATCCTGATCACAGTTCCCTTCTCTTTCTCCTCTTTTCCCAGTCCCACCCTCATGCCCCTTCCACCCTTCTCCCCATTCTCCCTATGGGTACCAACCTGCCTTGGAACATCAAGTCGTAGCAGGACTAAATGCATCCTCTTTCACTGAAGCCAGACAAGGCAGTCCAGCTAAGGGAAAGGGATTCAAAGGGAGGCAACAGAGTCAGACAGCTCAATTGTTAGGGCACCCACATGGAGACCATGTTGCATATCTCCTAAAAATTTGTAGGAGGCCTAGGTCCAGTCTGTGCATGCTCTTTGGTTGGTGGTTCCATCTTTATGAGCCTCCATGGACCCAGGTTAGTTGGCTCTGTAGATCTTCTTGTGGTGTCCTTGTCCCTTCTGGCTCCCTCAATTCTTCCCCTCGCTCTTCCACAAGACTCCCCGAGCTCTACCTATTGTTTGGCTGTGCATCTCTGCATCTCTTTCCATCACATGTAGCCTCTCAGGAGACAGTTATGCTAGGCTCCTGTCTGCAAGCGCAGCAGGGTATCATTAACTGTGTCAGGGGTTGGTTCTAGTTGAGACTCCTAGCAGCGGTGGATATGGTGCCTGAAGGAGCCACCCTCTGTAGCCAAACGGGACTTCTAGTGGACAGAGGTGGACACCAACCCACCCACAAAACCTTCAACCCCCAAATTGTACTACCTGCAAGATGTGCAGGAACAAAGATGGAGCAGAGACCAAGGAAATGGCCAACCAATGACTGGCCCAACTTGAGACCCACCCATGGGAGAAAGCCAATGTTCTATTTCATTACTGCTTTAACTTCATTATCCTCCATCCTTCCCAAGCTCCAAACTCCAATCTGCTCCTATAAGAGGGGGTGTGATCTATGATATCCTTACACCTCCTCTTCTTTTGTGAACCTGGAAGATTTGAAACTAGACAGGTTTCTATGGGAGAACTCACTAAGCCCTTCCTTCAGCTTTCCACTTCTGCCTCTTGTGAATCTAGGAGCCAGGAGTGTGCCTGAACATCCTTTCTGCTTTATGAGTCATTTAGTGTGTGCCTAGGTAGAAAAGCACACACTAGTCAGTTGTCAGAAAGGGACTGCACTTTGAAGTAGCTGGATCTGGAAAGCCATGTTAATTGACGCTAGTCCAGCACAAAATCTGGGGGAGACAACGATCCCACTGAGGACCTGAATAATAACTTGTCAGGTGTTGGATAAGCTGTCATCAATAAGAAGGTGCCCACAACAGCTGCAGTAGATATCAGCGTAATTGAATGGGAGGCTGGAGACACTGACTCCACAGGGTCTTCATGTCTGATCTCTTTGCCTTGCATTACTAAGCCTGCTCTTTTTCTCAGTTTGGAACACAATAACTCCTGCCCCCCCCACACACTCAGGATTCTTTTGCTGTGTACTTTTTGTCTTTTTTCATTTGTTTATGCCCTTTTGATTTTGTGTTCTAGCTGCTATGACTTAGCCAGACTTTTTAAAAAAGCATATCCTGATACCATGACTTTTTGAGTTCTTTTGGGTATTTTATGTTCTATGTCTTGTATTCTCTAGATTTCAGACCCTAAGTCCAAGCTGTGTATGGTGAATTATCTGTTGGCTCTCTTAATCTAGGCAGCCTCAGCTAACAGCCATGTTCAAATGAGGAAATCACCCTGTGTACTATCATGTTCACCTCCTGTTTACATTCAGAAATAGAGTATGGAATGGCAGATTATGAATTTGAGAAAAAGATGGGTCAGAGGAAACATCTAGGAAGACTATTCAAGGTTCAACCTGTAAAGGAACTGATCAGCTTATACAGTCATTAGAAATTGGCTGAGTTTCCTGACATACATGCATAATTTTTACTTTCAAGTTGTTAGAATTTCTTAACATGCAAGGCACAACTTTTATTTCCAAGTTGTTGTTGTTGTTTTGTTGACTAATGGTTAACTAATGGAAGGTGGAAATTAGGTAAAATGCAGGAAGAATTCATCAAGGTCATAGATATCAGAATCATATAGTCATGTCTGTAAAAAGCTGCTGGGTTTTTGGCCTCAGGGTCCCTCATGAGGAAAGACCAGATGTGGGAAATTGATGGCTCATCACAATAGTACCCAGTCTTACCCACCTCACCTTTCTTCATGAGCACACAGAAGGAGAGGGAAAAAAAGAAAAGGACAACTCCCAGAGGATACTCTGCAGAGAAAGGCAAAGAAGACATGGAAGATGTTCTAACATATCTTTTGTCTTACGGATGGATAGCCATTTATCTTCAACAAAGGCTCCTTTTTGAGATCAGGCTAGACCCTATCCTAAGTTATGTCATACCATTTAAAACAGTGGTTTTTCAGCCTCTACATTGTCCTATGAGACGCCATTTTATAGGAAGTTTGGCTTCAACATCTGGATTGACCCAGAAATTATTCCTTCTGGCACCCCCTCCCCCATCCAGCATAGGTTGATAAATGCCTTATTCCTGGGAGTAGAAAGGGAGCCACCCTATAAGTTTACTGGGCAGAATTAAGACCACTGGGGCACATATACTTATTAAAATTATATCAGGGAAACCAGGCCCAAGAACTTATCAGATATGTCAGGCCAAGGAAAGAATGTCTTTTTGTGCTACTTTGCTTCTCTGTTGCTATGATGAAATGCTGACCAAAATCAAACTTGGGGGAGTAAACGGTTTATTTGGCTTATACTTCTGTGCATCATTGAGGGAAGTCAGGGCAGTAGCTCAAAGGAAGAATCTGGAAGTAGGAGCTGGAGCAGAGACCATGTGAGAGTGCTACTTCCTTGCTTGTTCCTCATGGCTTTCTCAGCCTGCTCTCTTATACAGCCTAGACCCACCTTCTCCAGAGTGGTACCACCACAGTGAGTTGAACTCTCCTACATCTATCATTAATCAACAAAATGCCTGTGGAATTAGCTACAGGCAATTTGGTGGAGGCAATTCCTCAACTGAGGTTCTTCTCCCCCAGTGCACTATAGTTTGTGTCAAGTCGACAAAAGCTAACCAGCACACACTCCTGCATAAGGGGCACATAACACTGCAATGACATGGCCCCACACCAACCTATTGTCCAATACCTGGTGTGTGCATCAAGGACCAAGAACATCCCAAGTGTTCCCAGAGCCTGGGCTCAGCTCTGTCCCTGACGATTGATGTAGCCTACTTAATTGACTGCCAATTTACCCACTCACCTGTCTAGATCTGGGCCTGACTTCCAATTTCCTGCTTCTGACCTATTTCTTGCTCCAGACTCCAATTCAGCCTTTCACCTAGCATGGACACCCTGAATCTCTTTTTCTCAGACCTGATTTCAGCAGCTCCAATAGGAGCTCTTACCTAATACTTGTCTGGTTTGTTATCTTATCAACACAGACTTTTTCTCAGTCCACTTCTGAGCCTCCTTCTACTTGGTTGCAGCCTTTTCAAGCTTGTATTAATTCTATAACCCACATCTACATATGCATAGAGATGTATTTACTATGTGATATGTGATATGAGAGTAACATCAGCAACTAAGATTAGAATAAAAGAGCCTGCTTTGGCCTCAGCCAAGATCCAAAGGTAGACAGATTATATGACTAGAAGTTGTCATTAAAGCTTCTAACCCTTGTGAATTTATTGTTATTCAGTCCCCTTTGACACTGTGAAGGACACAAACCTGTTTGTGTATGTTTCGTGACACTCCTCCATGCTATATAACCTTATTTCCTGGTATTTCTTTGATCCACAAACCTTAAAAAAAGAGAAGCACTTGGCCTTTTGTCTGAATACTTTCTAATTATTCTAAGTTTTCTAAGGAAAAGGGAAAATGGGGGAGCTGTTCTCATATCACTATGCAGTGCACCACAGCCACGAGAGAGGATGAGACTAGTCCAAGGCCTATCCTCTCACAGATGCCCATTTCACCAAAACCGGTTAAGACGTAGTCAGTAGTCACGTAACTACAAACATCTTCTGAAAGGAGCCAGTGATGCTACACAAACTGCCACCAGGAGAATTTCTGAAAACATTGTGATAATAGCACATGCTAATCCTTTGGATATCATTCTGCACCTCCCACTGTTGTGTGAAGATAAGCATGTCCCTTGTATGTTTGTGCACCCTAAGCAGGCCCTGAGACCAGCTTACAGGTCTCTAGGCCTGGTGTCACTTGTTCTTTCACCATCAAATAATCAGCTAAAACAGCAAATCCTGTCAGTTCAATCATCTGTTGAAAAGTGCTTGTGTAGATCTGTAACCTTTGCTCTGTTTTGCTCACTAACATCCTTCTAGAGTTTTGCATCATAGTGTCTATTTTAGCATACATTACTTTCAGCTGCTCTGTGTTAGAAACATTGTACTACATCTGCGTTTCGTACTTTTTTTCTTCCAGGATTGTTTCCTCCCAACATCTCCCCCTTAGCTTCTCTTCTATTACTGTTCTTTAGTCTTCCTTTTAGAAATGCACCAAAACCCTAAAACAAAAGGCAACAGACAGAATGACATTACATTACATCAGAAAGAACCAGGGAAACCTGGACTAAGCCAGAGATCCAGAGATACTGTCTTCTTTCATCTGTAATCTCATTCCTGTGTACAGAGCATGGTAGAGATGAACGCAGGCTTCTTTGAGTCCCTTATGCCTTGCATACAGAATCGCCATAAATGTTACCATGACTTAGCAATTTTGGGGGTGTGTGGCGTCTCCCCCCATCATTTGAAGAAGAGGCATATGTTTGCTATTATTCTCAGGCTTATGGCCCACATCTCATACAGAGGCACTTTTGTGTGCTTTTGATGTAACCTTACATTCTCACCCACCTCCCAATTGTGCCCCTCCCATGAGGGTGACAGAACAGTAATATATAAAAAAGATGGTCTGCAGACTCCAGAGGCAACCTAGTTGAGGTTGATTGAGGAGTGAATTTTCAAGAGTTGGGAGTGGCAAGAGCAAAAGTGTCTTCTGGTGCTGGAATAAAAAGTAATGACTATTTAGCTGGAACCTACAGCAGAGAATGCTATCCAGAAAATATCCTTGGCAAATGGGTAATTCTTATGGAACCACTAGACACTGTCTTTGAGATCTCTTATTCTTTTCCTGCTACAACATGGATCTATGTCCAGCTCAGACTTATGCAGAGAGTGGTGTGTGTGTGTGTGTGTGTGTGTGTGTGTGTGTGTGTGTGTGTGTTTTGCAGAGGGGTCATAGCTAAGGGACTACCTTGAGTCTAAAAAGAGACTTTTGGACTTTGGACTCTTGAGCCATGTTGATATTGTTAAAGAGTATGTGGAACTTTGATGTTGGGTTAAAATCATTTTTCATCATGAGACAGCCATGAGACTATAGGGATTGGGGTAGACTATAGATGTTTATATTATGTATGTCTCCCATAGGCTCATGTACTTGAACACTCAGTCCCTAGTTGGTAGCACTGTGTGGGAGGGTGTGGAACCCTTAGGAAATGGAGAAAATGTGTCACTGAGGGCAGGGGTTGAGAGTTTATTATCTCACCCCCACTGTGAGACTGTCTTTTCAGAAAGAAGTTCTTTTATGGATCAGAGGATGCATAGTCCTGAGTTCCATAAGAAAGCAGACTGAGCAAGCTATGGAGAGCAAGACCATAAGCATCTCCCCTCCACGACCTCTGCATCAGCTCCTGCCTCCAAGTTCCTGCCCTGTTTGAGTTCCTGTCCAGACTTCCTTCAGTGATGGACGACAATGTGGAACTATAAGCCAAATAAACACTTTCTTCCTCTACTTTCTTTTGGTCATGGTGATACATCATAGCTATAGTAACCTAAACTAAAGGTGGTAGAGGGAAATAGTTATAAATTCCAGCTAAGGCCGTGACAAGGCCAGTTGCAGAAATGAGAATTACAATTGACATGTTTCTGTTGTATTTTTGTTAATAATGTGTTGGCATAGATTTTTGTGCTTTCTTTCCTCTGTTTTCTTTATCATGTGATATAACATCAATTAAGAGAATACCAATGCTTATCATATTTACGTTTGAGATACTAAAAGAATGTTCCCCAAGGGACATTGCCACCTATTCTTCTACATTAATAGTGTGTTTGAGGTTGTATAAGGGATAGGTATATCATGTTAGGAGTAATTATGACATGGTTAAAAATATATAATGCATGTGAAATTGTACTTCGGATAGCTATATCATACGGTTATGACATGGCTATTGTTTTTATTTGGAAATCAATTATGATATAAGGAGATATGATTGTGTGTCAAGTTGACAAGGGGTAGACTTCTGATGACTATTCTTGGTTGTCAATTGATTACATCTGGGATTAGCTAGAAACCAAAATTGGAGAGCATATCTATGAGGAACTTTTTGCTTAATTAGAAGTGAGAAGATCTACTTCTAATTTGTATCTTTGAGGTAGAAAGACATACCTTTAATCCAAATCTTTGGAGCTAGGAAAACCCACCTCTAATCTGGGTAATGACTTTGGATGGAAGCCTATATAAGGACATGGAATAAAGTAAATATTAAAAAAAAATGTAATATAAAAACCACACCAAAAAGCAGCAGCAGCAGCAGCAGCAGCAGCAGCAGCAGAAGAAGAAGAAGAAGAAGAAGAAGCCTGCTCTCTTTGCTTGCTTGTTCTTGCCTCACTAGCAAGTCCATTCCTTCACTGACATTAGAGACTACTTCTTCACCAGTTGAGACGTCCAGCTCTCTAGAACTACCTAATTCTTAAACTTTCTGTTCACAGCTAGCCCAGCCAGTTTTCCTTTCTTATGAAATTGCAGCAATGCAATTCAAAGAGCATCAAAACAGGCTTGATAAGACTTCAGAGGAAAACAGTCTGGCTGACCATGTACCCAAAGCCACTGCTAGAAGTCTTCTCTCTTGGAATAAATTGAGGCACCTTGAGTTTGGGCAGAAATCCATCCACAAAGAAATTGGCCCTTTCATTTGGACAAGCTACTGGATAGCTCCAGATACGGGGCTAGTATTTCTCCCACCTGAGGCCAATCCATGGAAAAATTCTTAAAACTGTCCAACAAATCTTTCACTTGGGAACAGACTAAATTTGTCACATGTGAGTACCTCTGGGAAGACTGGCAGATAGGTTGCACCCATATACCCAAGTTCCAGGACATACAATATCTCCTGCTATAAGAAGATCCCTTCATCAACTGGGTGGGAGTGTTTCTCTGAAGAGTAGAAAATGCTTCAATGAAATTATTCACAGGTATGGACTACACAATAACAACATCTTGTTCTTCAAGGTGACCATCACTCAGGGAGCTTCTAAGACATTTGGGATGCAGTGTAATCTGGACCATGCCTGGAGACCAGTCTGATGGATAGGTAAAACAATTAATGAGATCCCTAAGAGATAATCTGAGAAAACTTTCTCAAGAAACCCACTTTCTATAGATGATTTTTTTGCCAATACCTTTATTATGGATCAAAAAACACTCCTCAGACATAGTCTGTAGCCCATATAAAGTGTTATACTGTGTCTTATAATGGTTTTATTATTGATAAGAAGACTGCTGCTCAGATACAAGGTATTGCTGCTCAGGTATCTGACTCAGTTTCAACGAACAGTATACTGCCTATGTGAGACTGAGTCACTTTTGTTTCATCCTAGAGATAAAGTGCTGGTTAAATCTCTCTCTTTTCTTTACACCTGTGATTCTAGCAATTCTTACACCCATTAAAGTGTCTGGAATAGAATCCTGGGTTTATCATTCTCCAGATAAACCTTGCAGGTCAGAGAAAGAGAGGTCCAAGGAATAGCCCGGTAAGCTAGACATGGACAAATATTTCTAAGAATCCATTGGGGAATTAAAATTCTTCTTCATAAAGAAAGAGAATTTCTCCCAGCATATGTCACATTTTACATCCTTAATGCTATCCAGCATTTTGTTTTTGCCTGCTTATACCCCAAATGAAAAATGTGTTCTTTGTATAGGCCCAGGAACATGCATGACATCTTAGAGAGAGCTATTGTGAACAGTGCAGCAGTGAACATGGCTAAGCAAGTATCTGTGGAGTAACATTGAGTCCTTTGGTCTATGTCAAGGGGTGGTATAGCTTTGTCATAGTGTAGATTTACTTTGAGTTTTCTGTGAACTCTCCATACTGATTTCCATAGTGGCTGTACCAGTTTGCAATTCCCCAAACAGTGGATGAGGGTTTCTCTTTCCCCACAACCTCATCAGCATTTGTTGTCAGTTGTTTTGCTAATTTTACCCATTCTGACTTGCGGTAAGATGAAATCTCAAAATTGTTTTAATGTGCATTTCCTTAATTGCTAACAATGTTGTTGAACAGTTTTAAAAATAATTCTTAGCCATTTTTATTTCTTCTTTTTGAGAACTCTGTTCTGATCCATAGCCCATTACTTTTATTGTGTTGCATGTTTCCTTGACTGTTTTTTGAGGTCTTTATATAGGCTGGATATTAATTCTCTCTCAGATGTATGCTAGACAAGATATCTCCTACTCTGTGGGATTCCTCTTCACTATATTGATTATTCCCTTTGCTATTCAGAAGTGTTTCATTTTTATGAGGTTCCATTTGTCAATCGTTGATACTAATTTCTGGGCAAATGGAGTCCTATTCTGAAAATTCTTTCCTCTATCTATAGCTTATAGGGTGCTACCTATGTTTTATTTCTCAGGGTTTGTATTTCAGGTTTCTCATTGAGGTCTTTGATCTACTTTGGAGCTGATTTCATGGAAGATGAGAGATATGGGCATAATTCCATTGTTATAGACATACACATTCAGTTTTCCTGCTAGTAGTTGACAAATTATCCCATTTTGTAGCTGATACAATATTATACATAAGAGATCACAAAATTCCACCAGAAAATTTCTAGAGTTGAACAACAATTCAGCACAATGGCAGGATACAAAAATCTACTTGCAATAATTGGTAGCCTTTCTATATATCAACAACAAACAGGCAAAGAAAGAGATCATGGGAACAAACACCTTCACAATAGCCTCAAAAATATCTAGGAATAAACTTAACCAAGGAGCTGAAAGAGCTGCAGTGAAAAGTTTAAATCTCTGAAGAAAGAGATTGCAGAAGGCACTAGAAGATGAGAAGACCTCTCATGCTCATGGATTGGTAAAATGAATACTGTAAAAGTGACCATTCTATATAAGTGACCACACACATGAGCGCGCGCGCGCGCGCACACACACACACACACACACACACACGCATATGGAACTACAAGAGACCCTTGGTAGCCAAAGCAATCCAGAACCAAAAGAAAAATGCTGGCACTATTATCCTTCCAAGCTATGTTATAAAGAAATAGTAATAAAAATTGCATGGTATTGGCACAGAAACAGATGTGGAGATCAAATGAACAAAAAATAAGATTGATACATAAATGCACATAGCTACAGCCATCAGATATTTGACAAACATGCCAACACACACCAGAGTAATGACAGTATTTTTAACAAACTGTGATGGGAAAACTCAATGTCCACATGTATCAAGAAGAATGCAGTTTACTCTTTTTATAGATACTTAAAGATTTGGTTAACTCTTCTTATTCAAATGATTTATAACCATAAATCAGTATTCATCATGTTTTATATATTAAGAGCCCATTTTCTTGATTAAGTGAGTATTTAGGATACCCTATAATACAACTAGATAGATTAAAATTTAAATAATATTCCCATTTTACTAATAAAATAAATGAACAATATTAAATGTAACTCTTACTAGAGTCCTCTTTCCCTTTCTGATTATGAAATAAGACTTGGTTATGCCCATAAACCTATGGAATCTTGACTTCTCAAAGTCTGGCCTTTTGTTTCTACTCTTGTCACAAATAATAATAAATTATAATAGGTACAGATTTGAGTCTTAGGTTACCTGCTGAACTATCTAGGTATCATAGCTATAGTTTCTATTCTTGTAATAAAATGCCGCCAGCAAAAGCAACTTGGAGAGGAAAGGGTTTATTTATGCCTCCAACTCTCTGGTCACACTCCACCATTAAGGGAAGTCAGGGCAGGAACCTGGAGGCAGGAACGTAAGCAGAGGCAATGCAAGAATGCTGCTTACTGGCTTCTTATACAACTCAGGACTACCTGTCCAGGAATGGGATTACCCCAGCACTACCACCACCACCATGGGCTTGGACCATCCTCATAAAATCATTAATCATGAAAATGTTCTACAGACTTGCCTATGTCCAATTTGGATGAAGACGTTTTCTCAATTAAGATCCCTTTTTCCAAATATATTAGGTTTGTGTCAAGTTAACTAAAATCAACTAGCACACCAGGTTCTTTGTGTCCCATGGCAAAGAATTAGGCCAGGGACCCATAGTTAGAAATAATAATAGAAACAGTTTATCAAGGCACAAAAGCATATCCAAAAATTGAGGTGGGCTAGCAAGCTGAAAGTAAACTCCCAAAGCCCTGCAGCACTTCTAGAATCTGTCACCATGTTTTAATATGATATTTAGGAAAGCCTGAATTTTTTGTTCCCAGGCCATAGTCATTCAGGTTTGAGTTCAAATTAACTATCATTTTTTTTTTTCTTTGAGAGGCAATGGTTCTATGCAGGATTTCTCTGTTCAGCCATGGCTGCCCTGGAATTCACTCTGTAGACCAGGCTGGTCTCAAACTCAGAGATCTGAGTACCTCTGCCTTCCAAGTGCTGGGATTAAAGGTGTATTCCCTTTGAAGTATGAGCTGTATTGAAAATAACTTTGTGTAAGTTTGCTCTTCAGATTTGCATAGTCATTACAGGGTCCTTTCTCAATGAAGAGATGATCCAGCTTAAATCTTTGAAAGCCAAAGGGACTGAAAACCAGTATCAGAAGTGTTAGCAGAAAATTTAGGGGGTCCTATCATAGTAACCATATGATACTGAGAAAGTCGGGGTTTCTAGTTCTTAGTCGCATTTAAGAATAGACTCAAAAGGAAGTTTGAAGACAAAGAACAACCCCAGGGTAGGCAAGCTGTAGATTTTTGGCAGCTGCCAGAGGAGGGAGATGGAAAAGATAAATTAAAGGCCATGCCATTTAAGTTAAGCCAGGATGAAGGTCAGCCACAGGCAAACAATCATCAAAGGAAATATTAGAGAGACTGGGGGAGGGAGCCTAAAGAACCAGGAAAAAAAACATACTTAGGCTTTTGCTAGAATCTAAGACAAGAGGATGAGTGTGTGTGTGTGTGTGTGGGGGGAACCAAAGTTCTGAGTGCTAGAGGATTTTAATTCTGGGAAGGAAAAGTGCATTATATCATTCAAGTGATAGTCTGCATATCATTTTAGAGTAACTTAAGGTAAACCTGCTTTCCTAAGGAGTGATGCCTTGGCCAGGTGATTGGCTTTGAAATTCTAGACTTCAACAAACTGGAATTCCCCCAGGAAGCATATGCTGGGAGGAACAAAATGTTAAAGTCCGACAGAGATCATGCTTGTCTCCTAGAAGAGATTGTCAGACTGCCTTGCTGAAGAAACTGGAACCCAGACAATGATGAGCAAGCAGTGGACAGGATCACACCGTGACTGTGACTGCCTAGATAAGCATATCCCTGGCTCCCTAGTTAGAATTCTGAAGTCGGATGGAAGGGTATCACTGTATCTCTTGTCCCTCTTCCTAATATTTGAATAAATATTTTTTTCTGCTTTTTACCATCAATTTTGCTGTTTTATATTTTAAAAGATGTACTTTATCATTGCTTTATGTGTGTCTGTGTTTAACTTGCCTGTATGTCTGTGTACCATGTATATGCTGTGCCTGTGGGGACCAAAAGAGAACAACAGATACCCTGGAATGGGAGATACAGATGTTTGTGACCAATCATATGGCTGCCAATAATTCAATCCAGATACCTCTGGAAGAATAGCCAAGGCTCATAACCACATAGCTATCTCTGCATCCCCTATTTAATGATGCTTAATTATGTAATTGCAAATAAGTACACATAGTGCAGATGCCCATGGAGGCCAGAAAATAATGTTCGATTACCTGGACCTAGAGTTGCAAGCAGTTGTGAACTTGGGTCCTCTACCAGAACACTATGGTTTCTCTCTCTCTCTCTCTCTCTCTCTCTCTCTCTCTCTCTCTCTCTCTCTCTCTAAGATAAATGGATATCTTAATTTTTAATGGTTACTAATTTTATTTTCCTTTTTATTAAACATACATTCCTTTCTCATTCAATATAATTTGAATACAGTTTCCCCTCTCTTTCCTCACCCCAATTCCACCCCACTTGTCCCCCATCTGGATCCACTTCCTTTTCATCATTAGAGAAGAACAGATTTCTAGGAAGTAACAAAACATAACAAAATAAAATATAATAAGACAAAACAAAACCCATCATATCAAAGTTGGACAAGGCAAGCCAACAGAAAAATAAAAGAGCCTCAAAAGAAGGCTCAAGAATCAGAGAATCAGACACTCATTCACATTCAGGAGTCCCGTAAAAGTACTAAATTGAATGCCACAACATATACACAGAGGGCCTAGTACAGACCTGTGCAGGCCTTGTGCATACTGCTTCAGTCTCTGTGAGCTTATATGAGCTTTGCTCAGTTGTTTTTGAAGGCCTTGTTCTTCTGGTGTTCTCTGTCTGTCTTCCCCACTCCTTCTGCCTTTCTTTTTGTGGGGTTCCTTGAACTCTGAAGGGAGGGATTTGATGGAGATAACCCATTTAGAGCTGTGTTTTCCAAGCTCGCTCTCTCTCTCTCTCTCTCTCTCTCTCTCTCTCTCTCTGTGTGTGTGTTTTGGAGGTTGGGGGTTGTATATTATCTGGCTGTAAGACTCTGTATTTGTTCCCATCAGCTGTAGAAAGAAGCCTCTCTGACGATGGCTGAATCATCAATCTATGAGTATAGCAGAATGTCATTAGAAGGCATTTTATTGTTACCCTTTTTTGACCAGTTGCATTCAGTTTTACCCTAGGTCTCTGGACCTTCTAGTCTCTGGTTCTTGGTCACTCAAGTAGTGTTGGTATAGGTTCCATCTCATGGAGTGGGTGTTAAGTCAAATCAGACATTGATTATTTACTCCCTAAGGTTTGTGACACCATTGCTTTAGCATACTTTGCAGGCAGGACAGATCATAGATCATAGATCAAAGGTTTTATGATTGGGTTGGTGTCTGTTTCTCTTTTGGTTGAGCTGGCTATCACTCCATGTTGAGTGGATTGTGTGAGTGTTGTCTTCATCAATGGGGCCTTGCTGTTGATTTCTGCAGAGCAAACTATTGTCTTGGCATCAGCCTGGGTTGTTTGGGGGATTTCCATGTGACCCTTTTCAGCCAACAACTCAATGGGATGAAACCCAGTCCTAATACTGAAACTGAAAACTTCATTTGGTGACAAGAGATGGCCAGTTGGGGTTTCATCTCCCTCATTATTTGGAGACTTCATTAGAATGACCTTAATATATTATAAGATGTTTCCACTGCTCTACATTTCCATATCACCCCTCAAATGCCATTCAATTCTAGCTGTTTCTCCCTCAATCCTTTTTCCCCTACTCTTTCTCTTCTGGTCCTCCCCCCCCAATCTACCCATAAAGTCTATTTTATTTCTCCTTCACTAGGGAGATCTATGTGTACCCCCTAATCCCTTCCTATATGCCTAATCTCTCTGGCTATATGGATGGTAGCTTATCATTTATTTAATGGCTAATATCCAGATATAAGTGAATACATACCATATTTATCTTTCTGGATCTGGGTTACCTCACTCAGGATGATGTTTTCCAGTTCCATCCATTTGCCTGCAAATTTAATGATGTCATTTTTAAAGAGCTGAGTAATACTCCATCCATTGTGTAATTGTACCACATTTCTTTTATCAATTCTTCTGTTCAGGGACATCTAGGTTGTTTCTTGTTTCTGGCTATTATTAATAGAGCAGCAATGAACATGGTTGAGCAAGTGTCCTTGTGGTAGGATGAAGAATCCTTTGGGTATATGCCCAAGACTGGTAATTCTTCCTTCCTTCCTTCCGTCCTTCTCTCTCTCTCTCTCTCTCTTATTTAATATTTTTTTTTTACTTATCTCTTTACACCCCACTCACTGCCCCTCTCCTGGTCACTGCCTCCCACAACCCTTCCAACATCCCCTCTCCCCTTCTCCTCTGAGCCTATAGTGGAGCCCTGGATATCCACCCCCACCACCCTGGCACTTCAAGTCTCTGTGAGGCTAGGCACTTCCTTTCCCACTGAGGCCAGATAATGCAGCCAAGCTAGTAGAATATGTCCCACATACAGGCAATGGTTTGGGGGATAGCCCCCATTCCAGTTGTTCAGGACCCACTTGAAGGTCAAGCTGCACATTTGCTACATATGAGTGGGGAGGCCAAGGTCCAGCCTGTGTATGTTCTTTGGTTGCTGCTTCAGCCTCTGAGAGTCCCAAGGGTCCAGGTTAGTTGACTCTGTTAGTCTTTCTGTAGAGTTCCTATCCCCTTCGGGGCCCTGCAGTCCTTCCTCCTATTCTTCTCTGATTGGCTGTGGGTATTTGTATCAGTCTGAGTCAACTACTGGGTGGAGCCTTTCAGAGGACAACATGCTCCTGTCTGCAAGTACAAAAGAGTATCATTAATACCGTCAGGGATTGGTGCTTGCCTAGGGGATGGGTCTCAAGTTGGGATGGTTATTGGTTGGCCATTCCCTTAGTCTTTGCTCTCTTCCCTGTGCCTGCATTATTTGTAGACAGGATAAATTGGGGGTTGAAAGTTTTGTGGGTGGTTTGGTGTCTCTGTTACTCCACTTAGGGTTCCTGCCTGGAACCATCTTGACCCATTTTTCATTCAATAGAGAGTTGTTCAGTTTTCATGAGTTTGTAAGCTTTCTCTTGTTTCTCTTGTTGTTGATATCCAGCTTTAATCCATGATGGTCTGATAGAATGCAGGGAGTTATTTCGATTTTCTTGTGGTCAGTATTGGAGAAAATTCCATGAGGTGCAGAGAAGGTATATTCTTTTGTGTTTGGGTGAAATGTTCTATAAATACCTGTTAGGTCCATTTGATTTATAACATCTGTTATGTCCAGTATTTCTCCGTTTAGTTTTTGTTGGGATGACCTGTTCACTGGTGAGAGTGGGGTATTGAAGTTTCCCACTATCAGTGTGTAAGGATCAATAAGTCATTTAAGCTAGCATTGTGTCAATAGGTGATTGAAGCTGAAGAAGTTTCTTTTACAGACTTGGGTGCCCTTGTGCTTGGGGCATAGATGTTAAGAATTGAAATGCCATCTTGGTGAATGTTTTATGATGAGTATGTAGTGTCCTACCTTATCTCTTCTGATTTGAAGTATATTTTGTTAGATATTAAAATGCCTATTCCAAAATTTTCATTAAGTCCATTTGCTTAGAATATCTTTTTCTCAACCCTTTACCCTAAGGTAATGTCTATATTTGATATTGAGATGTGTTTTATGGATAAAATGGAATGATGGACCCTGTTTTCACACCCATTCTATTAGTCTGTGTCTTTTTATTGGGGAATTGAGACTACTGATGTTCAGATATAATCAACTAACAATGGTTGTTGTCCTATGATTAAAGTTAACGGTAAATTATAGCAAAATGCAGGCAGGACAACAAAAGACACAGACCCTTCATGCATGAAAGGAAACAACCAAGACCTACTAAGACTACCCTTGCTGAGGGTGGAGGAAATCCAGCCTTTTCAGGCTTGCAATGTAGACCAAAGCTCAGTAGATCTCTAGGAATCCCCCAGATTAGTACTGCTTTAGCACCAGATTAGTGCTGCTGAGACATTCAGACTCATGGACTGAGCAACTACTGGAATCTTGATTGATTCACAACCATGGTTGGACTCACTAGACCATATCATGTAAGCCAATATAATAAACCTCCTCTTTTAAAAAGTGTATTTATTTTATGAGTGTTTTGCCTGCATGTATGTATGTATGTGCACAACATGCATGGAATACCCAAGGAAGCCAGAAAAGGTTGTCAAATCCCCAGGAACTGAAGTTATAAAAGATTGTGAGCTGCCATGTAGGTGCTGGAACCAAACCCAGATCCTATGCAAAAAATCCAAGTGATCTTAACTTCTAAGTCATCTCTCAGGCCCTATAAACTCCCTCTTAATATATCTATTCATCTTATCAGTTGTGATCCTTTAGAGAACCCCAACTATTAAAAACCTCTATGAAGGCAATGCAAAATTTTCTAACTAAACAGAATTTTTAGCTACAATTTTGTGGCTGCTGATTTAAAGAAACCAAAAGTCTTGCTTTAGGAGATGACCATCTCTTAATGTTGTATTCAGAGCATTTTAACAGTTTGTGCAATGTATTTAATAGACTGAATAATGGCATTCTAATAGGTTTCAAGAAGTTAAGAGTACCTAAGTTTATAAGGCAGTACAGATTTATCAGATCTTTGAACACATAGTTAAATCCAAACAATATTTATGACAAACTAATAGCACCTGTCTCTATTTTAAATCTGTGTGCAAATCACCTGCCTGCTCTCCCCTGTAAACCTGCAGCAAATTTTATTTCTCTACTTCTCAGTGTCAGCTTATAGAATTAACATTTGACAGAGGCAATCCCACACCATTCCACCAGGAAGAAAAACATTCACATTTCAATTTATGGATTTTAGTTGTGCCTAACAGAGATAAACTTTACAAAACCAGTTTGTTCTTCAGGCCCAAATTGTATCATTAACTCTTAAATCTCTGGATATCAGCCAGACCTGAATGAGATAAGGAGCTGGAATCATTTAATTTTTTTGGAAAGGGAAAAAAGAAAGCTCAAAGTAATAGCTCATACTTATTATTAATATCAAAATCATCCGAAGTTCATTTTTGAGGTTCCAACTTGAGGATTAGGTTTAAATACAAGGCAAGAATTAGACATCAATTAAGCAATCTTCAGCTTAGGTCTGTCCTGCAAAGTGGTTCAATAAGTTTTTCAGACTGTGTGGAATCTTCTGGGGTGCAAGTTATTCCTCCAGGACTTCAGTCTTCTTTATCTGAGTAAGAGATTTCTGGGGCAAGTTTAATTCTTTGGGATCTTTGTCTCAATAACCTGATACCAAAAGTGAGGAGCACAAGTGTCTCTCTTTTTAGAATTCTTTTTTCATGAAGGATACAGCAGAATCTCCAGGTTCCTATCATGGCAATATTAAAGGAAAAAAAAAACCCTCAGGGTATCAGAAAAGAAACTTTCCTGTTCTCCTGTGTTGGTTAGCTTTAATTGCCAATTTGACAATCTGAAATCATCTGGGAAGAATTTCACTGGATTATTTTCTACATTGGATTAGCTTGTGGACCTGTCTGTTTGAGAATTATCCTAATTAAGTTAATTGATATGCCATGGGCAGCACCATTCCCTATGCTGGGAGTCCTGAAGTGAGTGGAGAAATCAAGCTGAACACACACACAAGCGACTGAGCATGGATGCATTCATTTTTATTTGCTCTTGCATGTGGGTATGATTTGACTAACTTAAGTTCCTGCTTTGACCATCCCATGTTAGTGAACTGTAACATGGAATTATAAACTATAATAAACCCCTTTGTGTTCTAGGTTGCTTTTTTGTCAGAATATTTTATCACATCATCTGAAGTATGAAGAAAATTCTAGAGATATCAATATTATTGAACAGTGAGGGTATGTCTACAGTTTTAAAACACATCTTTGCTGGAGGGGAAGTACAGTATCAGCCTATCATGTGTAAAGTCCTGATTTCAATTCCTAGCACCTCACAAAGACAAAACAAAACAAACAAAAAGCCACTTATCTTGCATAAACATAATCTGCACAGATTGAACTGAATTTTCATGAGAAAACCACATCTGTATAGAAGATTCTACAGAGTTATTGGCTGATTAGAGCTTCATCCATATTGTGAGCAGGACAGCTGCAAGTCTAGAGTGAAAGTATACTCAGTTATCTTAATCCCATTTATCATTAACCTTTGTATCCTGTCCTAACACATTTTGATTTATGAGCTAAAACATTTGAAAAATATTATAACAAAACACGAGTTTCTTCAGGCCCCAAAGCTATGACCAAGACAAGACAGCATCTGAGGCCTAAAGAAGAGATCTCTGCTTTCCCTAACATTTCCAGCAAGATGTGTTGATACAATAATTTATAATTTACTTTTGCCCATATAAACTCTTCCACAGTTTAACAAGCCATTCAGGGATACCTGACTCTATTTTTTTCTAGGATACTCAGGATAAACTATGTTTTCTTCTATTTAAAGCAAGATCTGTGTTTTGTGTTGACAGTTTTGGTGATCTGAAGTGGTACCTCCATGTAGTATATCTGCTTTGACCAGAGAAGTTACATGTATCAGTACAAAGCACCAGCACTGACCCCTTTTTTCCTTTTACCCCTTGTCTTGAATGTTGATGGGTCTATACTGGTGCCTGGACCTTGCTTTAGCTTGGTTGATGCCCCATTGATTTGTTGTGGGCCTCCTATTATATTGAAATGTCTTGTATTTTGGAGCATTTATCAGAACTTTGATTTGACTGCATTTGGCATAGTTCTCCTGCCATCCCTCCAATATCTAATTTGGCAGTTTTATTTCCTCCTCTTCCTGTTCCTCCTTCTCTCTCTCTCTCTCTCTCTCTCTCTCTCTCTCTCTCTTTCTCTCATGTTGTTTTGAAACCTTACCCTCTTCTCAGCATAGAAATACTGTCAACTCCTCTTCACAAGATCTTGGTTGATAACAGGGTCTTGTTACTTTTGACCCACCATGGAGGTATAAAGAAAAAGGCTCCAGGATGCCCATTCCAGTTTTATATATATATTCAATTGATTATTCAGAAAGACATACTAAAGGTGACAATCCAATGTTATTAGCCACATCACACACCTAATACTCCTATAAGATACAAAGGGGAGAACTGACTGAGAAAATGGGAGAAACTGACCTTAGAGTGAGACCCAAAGGAGATTGTATAGACAATATATAAATTTGATCTAAAAACACAAAACTCATTAACCAGCATAGAAGACTGCAACATTTTTGGGAGAACAGGGAACTACTCTAAATAATAGGAAACAAAAAATTCAAGGAAAAAGGACATGGTTGGAGAAAATTGTCATACTTGGAGGTTTGATATGGTAAATATGGTAATGTGACCTGCAACTTTTTGGAAATTTAAACCGTAGGAATGCCAAGCCTTCCTATAATTGCCTTCAAGGCATCCTCAATTAGGAGAAACTATAGGCTACCATTTGATTGGAGTAGAATCTAATGGGAATCATTGGAGGAGAGCAGAAAAACTCTATGTCATTTGAGTTAAATCAGCATGGAGGTCACCCAGCCACATGGCAGACAAGTAACCACATGGCAGGGAGTGGAGTTTTAGAGAAAGGATAGGTATAGGCATACATTTTTTCCAACCTACTTTAATAAGCATTCAACTTCCCCTGTAGCCCAACACCCACCAGAGGTAGTGGGAAAGAAATGTTATTAGGTCACAGTAGGGGGCAGTAAACCTGTTTAGAAATAGTTCTCTGGGGGTGAGTCCAATCTTCATTGTCAGGATATCAGCAGTTCAGTCTAGTAGCAAACACCAAATACGAATCAGCAGCTGCAGTCCAGTCCTCTCAGCAGACAGGCACCACACTCATAACCAGCAAGAACAGTTCAATCCTAAAGCAATAGCAAGACTTGCCAACCGGCCCAAGGCCACAGAAGTGGCAAGAAACTGCAGGAACCTCATGAGAAGCTCTTTGACTAGTTTCTCTCTATGCCATCGCCACAAGCAGAGCTCAGCAATGCAATGTAAGGGAACCAATACATGCATGTGGTTAGTGAAGAATAGTGAGGAAGAGCAAAGCAAACCAATGCTCCAGCTACACTGTCTGTGGGGTCATATTTATACTCCTTCATCATGCATCCTTTCACATGTCTGCTAGAGCAAAACATCCTTTCACCTGTGTCCGTTCACATATCTGCTTTAGCTTTCACCTATATGCCCCAGCATAACAACATTTGACATAAGTGACTTTACAGAGAAACTAGCCCAAAAGAGCAAAGATGGAAAAGGAAATGTCACATTCAGTATTTCTGAAAAGTAGGCAGTCTTAAAAGCTGCATGGTTGTGGCCCTGTGAGATATTGCACTTGAGGGTAGGAATGCTGGGAAGGAAAAGTACAATTATTCCATCTATCTCTTTAGCATGATTTAAGGTGAACCCACCTTCCTATGGCTGGTCCCACCTTCCTGAGAAGTGGTACATTGTCTGAGTCTTTAACCATGCTCAATGGAATGTTAGGGCTCCATCAGAGAGTTCATCCTCTTGACCAGAAGGAAATAGCTTTACTGCTCCTTATGTCACAAATAAGCAACAATTGGGGTATTCCTATGAGTAATTAGCCATTGTTAATATTGGTCTCTGAATTATTCATTATTGCACAACTACTACATAGATGCTAAAGCATGACCAATTGGATTGCCATTCAATTAGGTTTAGAAGCAGCAATTAAGGCCTTAAAAAGCATTAAACCAAGATCCTGCTTTAAAGCACTCAAATTGAGTTCTCTTTTTATTCAAGAAATGAAAAGGAATGCATTGTGAGTTATGACTCATGGAAAAAGGCACAGGCTCTGGGAGTACTTTAATTAGCAATTAGACCTAGGAATCTGAGGACATCCTCCCTGAATGCTGGTCATCTCTGCAGCTACTCATATTGATTCATTGTCAGGTCCTCTCATTTATGTAAAATTAAGCTAAATTTGTATCATAATCCCAAACTGTTCAATAAGACATCCAACTTCTTGAGATATTTTGCTTTCATTTTCAAATGGTTTCAAAAGTGTATTACAACTTCCTTAATCCTGCTACTATAGTTCCCTAATCAGATAAATTAAAATAGAAAAAAAACATGACTATTTAAATAAAATCTATATCCTTCTCTCTAAAGGAGACGTAAATACACATTAAGAATTGATAATTACTTTAGTCTGCTAATGACTCTTAGTTACAGGATGAACAAGGACAGTTTTTGAGGCTGGATATATAGTTACCTCTAATCTTCATATCATAAAGTGCTCATTTGCTGGGGTTTAAATCTCCTCAGATGGATGAACTCAATGCTGTAACTAGAACATTGCCATTTATCAAGCACAAAACAGATAACATTCACATATCTCTATGCTTTTGGAATAGTGCATGACATTTTCTCAGGTCTGCCTATTCCAAATACTCAACATCTCTCATAATTGTTAGCTGTTATGCATTACCCAAACAATGGTCCATCATCAGTGTCTCTGAACATTCTAATATACTACTAAAGAAGCAAAAATAGTAAGTTAACCCATGAAACATGTCTCTAGTGTATGGAACTGCATGTCTCAAAGTAGTCTTTTCTGTTTAAATGTGGGGATTCTATTGTTATTTTTCTTCAGGTTTAACATATTTCCAAAATGAAAAAAGATATGTGGTACAAAAAGAGTTGTAAACTGTATCCCCCAAACCATCATTACTTGTGACATTATGAAATTGCATCTTCTGGAGTACATCCTGCTTTAACTCATTGAGCACTAGAGAACATAATAATCTTTTAGAGTAAGTAATTTGTTTCGAAAATGCCTCAACAGTAGTTCACACTGTATATTCAAAATGCTGCATTTGTCCCTAATGCAATTTTAGTACATCACTTAATGGGTTCCAAGGATACTTATCTTTAGAATGAGTTATTTGAAACTTGGTATTTATTTCCCCATTGCTCTGCATTAGTTGAACTAACACTATAAAAACAATCAGTTCTCAAAATTCATACAAAGAACAGTTTGGGCCTTCTTTAACCAATGATGTTCCTATGAATTCTTTTAAATTGAAGATTTATCTCATTTCAACATAATTAGTGGGTATCCTATGCCAATGATTATAGGACCATATGAACCATCTCCATTAAGGAGCAGTGGTAGATAGTATTGTAAAGAAATTTCTAAAATGATAACTGAAGGTGCTAGAGAAATGACTCAGTGGTTAAGAGCACTGACTGCTCTTCTAGAGGTCCTGAGTTCAATTCCCAGCAACCACATGGTGGCTCACAACCATCTGTAATGGGATCCCTCTTCTGGTGTGTTTGAATACATCAATAGTGTACTCATATAAATAAAATAAACAAAATATTTAAAATAAATAAATAAAACAATAACTGAAAAATTAGAATCTATCCATAAAATCTTTCTGTAATGAGCTCCCAGGAGAGGAAGAGCTGAATGCATCTGAGATGAAAACAAATACAGGATCTGGGATGTGATTTTGGACACTGGTACATAGATTGTCTCTTGAGTCCACAAAATTTTATTAGTATAGTTCCAGACAGAGTATTGAGGAAAGGTTCAAAGGGAGAGGAAACAACCTGGAAGAACAAAAGACATGTGGGACGAGGATGTGGGGAGGAGCGTCTTGTACAATTGGGAAGCGAAGAAGGAGTATAGAGGGTGTGGGGGAGATGGAGGAAAGCCATCTTACATGAAATCAATGGTTAAGTTGGAGATGTGCCCCAATCCTGTGCTTCCTGAGGTCTCTATGTTCCTCGGTGCCTGTGATCATTCTAGAATCCAGATCCTCTAGTGACCTAGCCTGAGGTAGATTGACACTTAACCCCAGGTAAATGAACTTAAAACATTCCCATTCCTCTAAAAGTATTGTTGTCAACACTCAGTCTTTAGAAGATATATTTTTTTTAATTTATTTTTCATATCTTATTTACATTTCAAATGTTTCCCCCTTTCCAGATCTCCCCTTTGGAACCTCCCCATTTCCTCCCCCTCCCCCTGCCACTATGGGGGTAATCTCCCACCCACTCTCGTCTTCCCTCCTTGGCGTTCTCCTATACTGGGGCATCTAACTCCCTCAGGCCCAAGGGCCTCTCCTCCCCCTGATGGATAACAAGACCCTCCTCTGCCACATTTGTGGCCAGCACCATGGTTCCCTCCATGTGTATTCTTTGGATGGTGGATCAGTCTCCAGGAGTATCAGGGGGTCAGGCCAGTTGCCATTGTTGCTGCCTCAATTTTTACGCAGTACAGATATATGTAAAAGCAGAGAGAGAAAGAAAAACCTTAGAAATTGTCTGAGATATTTGAAAGTTTCCTTGGTATATTTTCTTAAATTATAAGAATGTAGATCTTGATGGCTTCAGTAAAGCTGCAAATGATAATTATATTGTCCGTTTTATTATGCATATCTTTGTTATGACTACTTGATTACTCATACCTCCCACTTTACTTGATCCAAGTCTTCATAATTGAAGAGGTAAAATTTTTGCTGTGCTGCAAAAGGTTTCTTTCATTATCCAGGATAATTTAGATAAGAACAAATTCCGATTCGCCTGGCAGAGCCTGTTTTAAACCTCTCTCAAACAATTCCCTTTGTGAGTACCTCTATTTTAGATACAAAACTCATTTGTGATTTCTTTTGAAGACTGTGGTTTAAAAATCATGTCTGAATGAATGATTGATTATAGTCAGGATGATAAAAGACATAGGAATATTGTATTGCTTGGCTTGCTGCTGTTCCTTCTTTGCCTAAACCACTTGCTTAATGTGCTCTGGATCTTGTCTCATTCTCAGATTTTGTGACCACTAATACCACCACCACTGCTTTTGTAGGTGGCCTGGCCAGCATAGCTACCTGCCACTCCTAGCAGACTAGCCTTCATAGCTTTATGCAAGAAATCTACAGAATTTTATAGAGCAAGCCTGTGAACCATCACACCAGATACTGATTGCAGGGCTTCAATCAGGAACCTAAGAATAGTGCATCAAACCCAAACAGTGCTCCAGCTATTGCCTATTGCTACAAAGGCTGTTGGATGAAGACCACTGTAGCCAGTCCCAGCATACAGAGCAGAGTGCATTAGCTTGAGTGGACATGATAAGAATGCAGCACTGGGGAACTTCAGAGAATGAATCAAACCGGAGAAAAACAACATCCATTAGAGTTCAGAGCAAGGCTAGGGAAGGAACAGAATTCTCCAGATACAATTCAAAATTAGATCATTCAGAGTTCATACATTGTCTTCCCACACAAATCTCTTCAGCCCCTACATCTATCCCCCCCCTCCCAAGATACACAAGGTCAGTTCAGCCAGCCTGCTTTCATACTGTTCTTGTGTTATCATTGCCTCTCCTCTTCTCTCTACTCTCTTTTCTTTTTCTATTCACAGAGTACACAGGCTTGCCTGGTTTTCAGGGTCTCTGCATCTCGTCATTCTGAGAAAGAAGATAGTCCTGTGCTAACTGATTGCATTTCTTTGCCCTTCTCTTTTCAGTCTATTTTTAGTCAGAATGCCCATATCACCCATACCTCCTCCTCCTCCTCCTCCTCCTCCTCCTCCTCCTCCTCCTCCTCTTCTTCTTCTTCTTCTTCTTCTTCTTCTTCTTCTTCTTCTTTTACAGTGTTCCTTCTCTTACTTTCCCCTACCTCCACTCCTTCTTATCAACCTAATGCTGATAACTAGTCCTACCGTGTAGTCCATTTTAATTTTGCCTTTAAGTTTTTCTCTTCTTTCTATTCAAGATCATAAAAACCATAATCTACTACTATACACGGTGCTATCAACAACCTTTTGCTTTCTAAATAATTGATATTTAAGTGATTATTGTTTTATAATGGAGTGTTACCTTAATCATGTAGTTATGTTCACCACTGAACAGTGACTGTTGTTTTAAGTAATATTCACCTTTTAGGGAAAGACTGTGGACATGTTATGTAAAGCAATAGAAACACCACAAGCAATGATCTAACTTTGAATGCACAAGTCACAACATGAAAATGCAAATAATATAGAAAACCAAGGTAAGACATCCCCAAAAATCTATAAATCCCAAAGTAATGGCTCACAATAACTGACTCAGATAAAATTCCATATAAAGAATTAAAAATAATGATGATAAATATGTTCAAGTAAATAAAAGAGATAAAGAATACACTCTTGAATAAATGCCAAGTGAATACACATGAAATAATCACTGGAATGAAATAAAAAGTCAGTGCAAAATACAAAAATAATAATTCAGTAAAGAGAAATACTGTAGGAAAACCAAACTGAAAATGATGCTAGAAACAATAAGTCCAACAAGTCAAATAAAAGCCCAGTAGGGAGTCACTCCAATAGAGCAGATGACAAAAACAACAACAACAACAACAACAACAACAACCAGAATATTGAGCCTTGAAGACAAAGTGGAAGAATTCATACACTCAGCCAAGGACAGAGACAATAAGAATGTACAAAAGGTACATGCAAGATTTAGGGGACGTAATGAATAGCATAAACCTAGAGACTACAAGCATAGAAGAAAAATTGTATGCTAAGGGTATATAAATATTTTCTAATGATTTATGGGACGATAGTTATAGACACTGTGAGTCACCATATGGGTGCTGGGATTTGAATTCTGGACCTCTGGATGAGACACCAGTGCTCTTAACTGCTGAGCCATCCTTCCAGCCCCCCAAATATTTTCAGTAAGTCTAGCAGAAAACTATCCAAGTCCATGTATAAGAGGTATAAAGAGCAAGCAGACAAGTTAAAGATTAATAATAATAATAATAATAATAATAATAATAATAATAATAAACTCCTCACAGAACCTCACAGTTAAAACACTATGGATAAAAGAGAGTGTGTTGGAAGCTACAAGATATAGAAGATATAGATATAGAGATAAAGGAAAGTCTTTCAGAATAACAATGGACTTCTCAATATAAACTTCAAAACCTCAAAGGGCTTTTAAAGATTTATTTCAAGTTCAATTATAAAACAACTGCCAACACAGACTACTATATGTTGTTTCATGGTTGATTGAGAAAGAAAACTATTCCATAATAAAAACAGGCTAAAGGAACTCATAATCTGTAAGCTAGACTGACAGACAATACTGGAAGGAATTCTTCAGAGTGAACATAATGATAATCTCATCCAACAACTCCAGTAATCACTAAATTACACTAGAACTCTTGTTAAGCAAAGGAGGATTAGTAAAATGCCAAACATTACAAAATTACAAGAATCAACGTCAACTTTTAACAATAATTCTTATCATTAACAGCCCTGATTCCAAAATCTAAAGATACAGACTAACAAGTTGAATTAAAAGGCAAGATCTTTCTGCTTGCTGCCTAAAATAGACAACGAAACACCAAACATACATATTAGCTTAGGGTGGGTGAAAGGATGGAAAAATACATTCCAAGCAAATGAAGCCAGGAAACAGGTGAGTATTGCCATCTTAATATCTGGCAAACAGACGTAAAATCAAAGGTAGTCCAAAGGAAAAGAAACAGTGGTCAGAAGAGTCTAAAAAGGTCACTTCAGACTGCCTATGTACTGAATTTATATATATTTTTAAAAAAACCTTTACAATTCTAAACAATATGCAGTGAACACAGATATACACATTTTCTCAAAAGAAAATACTATTAGATACTAAATTACAGACTATCCCTGATACAATAATAATGAGCGAATTCAATACATTATTCTTGCAGATAGACAGGACATGAAGACCAACAATTAGCAGAGAAACATTGGGGTTAAATTACATCATAGATGAAATGAACCTAAAAGATATCTACAGAATAGTCCGTGCAAACACTCCAAAATACACATTCTCAGCACATGATAGAACATTCTCCAAAACTGATCACATATCATGACACAAAGCAAAGCTCAAAAGATATATGAAAATTGAAATAGTTTATTTCAGTCTACTCCAGTGCTGTGAAATAAAGCAGGAGGAAGTCAATAGCAAGGAAAACTACAGAAAACACGCGGAATCATAGATATTGAACAGCACACAATTGAATGGGTCATTGAAGAAATTGAGAAAAACATCAGAGAATTCCTGGAATTAAAGAAAAGAAAAACATGTCCAGACAAAACCTATGATAAAATGGCGGCAGTCCTAAAAGAAAATTCGTAACTCTAGCTGCATACTGGAGAAAATCAAAGATATCAAATAAGTAACTTAGTGATAAGACTTTGGAAACATTCACACACATACATACACATACCTACACACATGGAAAAGTAGAAGATGGAAAGATATAACTAGCAGCAGGATGGAAAATAATGAAATAGAAACAACAACAAAAATAGAAAGAACCATTGAAAAAAAGAGTTGGTTCTTTGAAAAGGCACAGAGAAAGAAAAGAGAATATAGTAAAGACTTTAAACAAATGAACCAAAATGAACCAAAAGAACAAGAGAGTTGAACATTATTAATAAAATGAAAAGGGAAAGATTATAATAGATACTAACAAAATCCAGAAAAGAAATCATTGGGGGAATACTTTAAATACCTGTAGTCAATTAGATAATCTAAAAGAAATAGATGAATTCCTAGATGTATATGATCTGCCAAAATTAAATGAAAGATGGGATAAATAACTTATGTGTATCTATAACTCTTGATGTGATGGCAGAAGTAATAAATAAATCTCTCCACTAATAAAACCTTTAGGTCTAGATTCATGACAAAATTCTACCAGTCCTTTAATAAAGAATCAACACTAATCTCTGAAATTATTCCATAAAACAGATAAGGAAAACGTACTTCCAAATTCCACTTACAAAGACAATATTTCCCTAAAACTAAACTTAAACAAAGATACAAAAAAAGTAGTAGAAAAATCTCCCTGATCAAATAAACACAAAACATCTCAATAAAATAGTTCTAAATCCATCGTGTTAATGGAAAAAAAAAACAAACTAAAGAAATTCCCACCCTGATCAGGCATTTGATAAAATCTAACAACCATCCATAGCAAACGTCCCGGAGAGACTAGGGATAACAGGAATTCATCCCAATGTGAGAAGTGAAACTTACAGCAAGCCATCAGTCAACATCCACTTAAATGAGAGAAACTCAAAACATTTCCACTAAAACCAGGAACAAGACATAGATGTTCATTCTCTCCTCTCCTACTCAATGTAGTGCTTGAAATATT
The DNA here is from genome assembly GCA_019843965.1 of Rhynchomys soricoides. Taxonomy (NCBI): domain Eukaryota; kingdom Metazoa; phylum Chordata; class Mammalia; order Rodentia; family Muridae; genus Rhynchomys; species Rhynchomys soricoides. Next base: position 32,068 of record JADRCH010006848.1, read on the forward strand.
ACCTAGGGCAATGAGGTAAGAAAAGGGAGTGAAATGAATACAAACAGGAAAGGAAGAAGTAAAAAAAAAAATCCTTATCTACAGATGACATTATTTTATATGTAAGAGATTCTAATGATTCCTACAGAAATCATTATATAAGAAAAGATAAAATTTCTGGAAAATGGATGGATCTGAGAAATGCTACATTAAGCAAAGCATCCCATGGCAAGAAGGAGAAATACTGCATATTTTCCCTAATTTGCAAATCCCAGTTGTTAATTTTTAATATGTATTTATGTGGGAGTGAGTGTGCATGAGGCTGACACACTAGAAAGTTAGTAGCAGAAAAGAAAGAGCCTTTAAAGTGAGTGAAAGAACATGTGTGATATGGAAGTAAAGATCAGAATACTTGAAGGGTTAAGGCTGAAGCAGGGAGGGGTAAGGAGATTATGGAGAGAAGCGGGCAAGGTAAGGATCAAACAAAACTGAGATTATATGAAAAGCCTATAAGGAATGCTGACAATGGAAAAGTTAGCTAAAAAGCCAAATTAGAAAAGAAGCCATGGTTTATGAAATGAAAATCCCAGTACCAGGAACAGGTACTTACTGGTTAGAGTCTACAGAATATAAGCATTTGTACGTTCATTGGTTGCCCACCAAACCAAAAAACCCAAACCAAATCAAACCAAACCAAACCAAACCAAACCAAACCAACCAAACAAACAAACAAGAAAAAAAATGTAAGATTCCTTTTTGAAGACATTGTACACTTTGGTCATAGGACATCAAGAAATCAAGTTGAAACTGAAATGTATGTTCCCTCCGTATGGGCTAGCCTATGTAGTACTGGGAAGTAGTACTAGGCAGGCTCTTGGGAGACAGCTGCATTCAAAAGTACTACCCAGCATGCTGTATTCCTGATCATCTAGTCAAGAAGTGCCCACTGGTGCAATAGTGGCAAATTAGTAACTTCTTTCTGACCAGATTTGAATATTCTCTGCAGGTGTGAATCCACATCTGGTACTCCAATCTTGGTAAAAGCCCATGGCTGAGGTTGTCAGAGACCGTATTGGGGAAGCTACTGATAAATGAGCATGACATGCCTATCAGATTAACTTCTAAATATTACATTTTTACTTTAGATACTAGTGCTGCCGTCACCTTTGGCTAGAGAAGCTTCTTTTTATTGTGGATAATGGCAACTAGAGACTCAACCGGTCAAACTGCCAAAACGAGATTCTTGAATGCTCTGGAGTAAATGCAACATTTGAACCACATCCCTAACTTCAGGAAACATCCTGGATGTAAAGGCTAAAGATAAGAGTGGGGGAAGGTAGAACATGGTTTTAGGAACATGACATCTCTGCACCCTTTTTGATCTCACAAAAGTTGTTTACTAGCACCAAAGCTGCGCCAGAGTGGGCCTCTCATGTTCATGCAACAGGTGACAACTCATTCAACATACATTATTGCCAATTCTCAAGTAACCACTACAATTGCAAATATACATGATGGGATGTTTATAATGCTCCATAGTCTTTAAAGAATTGACCTAAGCTGAGTCCTTTTAGGCACACATGATGACACAGGTTTGATCCCAAGCTCTGTAGAATGGACAAAAAGGCACATTGATAACTAAAGTACTACAGAGAAAACAGTGATCTACTCTTTTCATCCATGTGGTCTCAGGAGAGTTTGTCTAGGAAGGAGGTAATATTATTATCTACAGTTTCCTGTTAAGAAATCATTGAAAACAATTTTCTAGTATGGAACGAGCACTGACTACATGTTCCTTCAAGAAATGAATGGGGGAGGAGGGGAGAGAGATGACTCAGCAGTTACAAGCACTAGCTACTTCTCCACGGGATCTGAGTTCAATTCCCAGCACCCACATGGTGACTCTGTCACTCCAGTTCCAGAGTATCCAATCCCCTCTTCTGACTTCCATGGGGTGAAGTGTGTGTGATGCACAGATATGCATGCAGACAAAACATCCATACACATAAAATAACAATAATAAATAAAAATAAAATAAAAATAAACCTATCTTATTTTTAATAAAAGAAGGAAATGAATAGAAAGCAGGTGTGGTGGTGCATACCTTTAAGCCCAACACTCAGCAGGCAGTCAGGTAGATCTCTGAGTCTCTGAGTTCAAGGCTTGCCTGGTCTATGTAGAGAGTTTCAGGACAGACAGAATTCCAAAGGAAAGAGGGAAGAAAGGAAGGAAGGAAAGAGAGAGGGGGCAGGGAGGGAGGGGAAAGACAGAAAAAGAAAGAAAGAAACAAAGAAACAAAGAAAGAAAGAGAGAAAGAAAGAGAGGGAAGGAAAGAAAAGAAAAAAGAAAAGAAAAGAAGAAAAAAACAAAAACCAAAAAAAAAAAAAAAACCAACAACAAAATAAAACAAAAAACAAAAAACAAAGTTTGAGACGGTGAGATGGCTCAGTTGGTAAAGGTACTTACTTTCCAGCAAGCCAGATGACCTAAGTTCAGTCCTCAGAGATGTGGTAGAAGGAGAGAACTAACTTCTGCAAATTGTCCTCTGACCGCCACATGAATGTTATGGTATACACACGCACACACACATGCAATCCATTAATACAATTTAAATGGCATGTTTTCAACATTAAGGAAAAATTATTATTTTCAACCCAAAGATTATTTGCTTCAATACTGTGCTGGTTGGTCTAAATTGTCAGCTCAATGGGCCTAACAGTCACCTAGCAGACAAACTTTAGGATGAGTCTTCCAAGACATTTCCAGAGATATTTAACCAGGGAGGGGAGACTCATTCTAAATGAGAGTGGCAATGTACTACGGGCTGGAATCTTAAACAGAATAAACAATAAACAACAGAAATGCAAGCTGAGCAGCAGTGTTCATCTCTCACTGCTTCCTGGCTATGGAGGCAGTAAGACCAGCCACCACACAAGCTGCCGCATCTGAGAACCACTCTTCTGCTTTACCTTCACCACCATCATGACTTGTAATTCCAAGCCATGAGCCAAAATAACCCTTTCTTTCCTTAAATAGCTTCTAGTCCCTTGTCAGATGTTTGGTCTCAGCCATAAGAAAAGTAATGAATGTAGAAAACTGACATTGAAACCCTTGACCTTGTGATCCATAGGCCTTTTAAAAATGGTTTCATGGTTTGTAGGAGAGATGTGGAATTTGGAGCTGCATGCTAGAGAAGCCTTCAAATGCTATACGCAGAGTGGTATGTTTTGTCTTTTGTGGTTTTGTTTTAAATGCATCCCAGGTCAGCCTTGAACGTACTATAGGCATTGATCATACTGAGCTTCTGATCCATCTGCTTCTTCCTGAGTGCTGGGTCTGCAGGCACGCAGCACCATGCATGGTTTCCGTGGTGCTAGGGACAAAACTCAAGATTTCATTTGTGTATGCCAGGCAAGCACTCTCCCAGCTGAGCTACATCCTTAGCCCTGTAAGCAGAGCTGAATGAAATATTCTGGTGGGAGTGTGGAAGAGCAGAGAGGCATTAGAAAGACTGTAGTGAAGACTGTCATCACAGGGTTTGAGAAAGAAACGAGGAAGGACATTATTGGAAACTGGCTGAGAGTGAAGACATTTGTGTTATGTTGTGGCAGAAATTCATGAAGTTGGGCAGAGTCTTGCTGTTTATCTTTTCCGAGAAATGTAACTTGTTTTTCTTCTTTATCTTTTTCTTTCAGTTACTGAGCTTTTGCTGACTCTCTGGGCACTGTTTCTCTGAGCTGCCTCCCTACTTTCTTCTGCAACACAAGGCTGATTGCTGGCCTCTCTTGCAAATCACCCTTTCCCTTTTTTTTCTGTCTCCATCTCCCTCCTTCAGGCACCTGCCAAGATTTATAGCTTGCCTGCCCTTTTGCTTTTCTTTCAGATGCTAGTAAAATTGCCTTTGACCTTTATTCCGAGCCTGTTAAAATACATGTTACTAACCAGACTAAGAACCTAAAAGGGAAACCTCAATTTCCCCAGTAGTCTTAAACATAAGAAGCCCTGGTATAATTGTTTCATTTTTTTTATTACTTTATTTACATTCCAAATGTTTCCCCTTTGAAACCTCCTATCCCTTCCCCCTCTCCCCCTGCCTCTATTGGGGTATTCCCCCACCCACCCACCCACCCTCTCTTGTCTTCCCTCCTTGGCATTCTCCTATACTGGGGCATCTAACACTCTCAGGGCCAAGGGCCTCTCCTCCCCCTGATGGATAACAAGACCCTCCTCTGCCACATATGTGGCCATGACCATGGGTCCCTCCATGTGTATTCTTTGGTTGGTGGTCCAGTCTCCAGGAGCTCCAGGTGGTCTGTCCAGTTGACACAGTTGCTCCCTCCATGGGGCTGCAAACTCCCTCAGCTCCTAATTGTTTCTTATTTGTTAAGATCAGTGAAGTCCTTTGTGAGCCACAATCAGGAGGCAGTTTCTCATGACAATTGCTTTTGGTCTCTATATTTCCCCACTGCCAGCTCCCAGGGAAGCCCTGAAATGAAATTTTCACCTTATTGGGAGTTGCATCTGGTTTTGAGGCAGACGTTTGTAACCCCACTTGTATATCACAGGCAATTTTTGAAAAGCTACTCTTTTTGAATTGAGTTTCAGAATTTGGGGAAATGATGAGAGAAGTCTCAACCAAAGGTTTCCCAGACTTCCCACTGGGTAAGGCATAGAATGTCCTGAAAAGACAATCTCCTTGTTAAGTGAATGGTCTGCTTTTCTGGCACTTGAGAAGTGCTAGGAAGATGGACTGTGTGCCTTACAGCTCAAAAGAAGTCCTGTCACTGTGAAACCCATGGTTTTTGGCACATTAATGAGGTGTTGTGTCCTAGTGGATTTTTATATTGTGTAGGTGGAAATAAGATTGTCCGAAGGAGGGCTATCTCATGAAGAATGTCATGTTCTACTCTAAGACCCAATGGAAAGGACACTTTAACTCAGAATTGAGGGTTAGCCAGGCTGTGAACTCTGGAGTATAGAATTGTGGGCAAGATGACTGATTCATTCCCTTCTAATATGGTATAAAATGCTTCTAGTGCAGGCCTGGCTCAGTTCAAAACCCTTTCTGTTTTGTGGAAATAGGAATTTCGAAAAGCATGAAATATGGGAAGCTGATGAGCCCCACAGTAAATTTAGCCCTAGGTATTTTAATAGTAAGTTTTTACCTTCTGTTAAAGGTTTATTAGAAGTACAAGCTGAGAGGCTGTGGATATAGTGCAATAGTAAAGTGCTCGCCTGGAAACACAATAAAGTGACCCTTATTTGAAATGCCACTGACCAGAAGAAGCATTTCAAGTTTGGGACTGTTTTTTCAGAACATATGTATTAATTAATAATTAATTAATACATTGCATATGTATTAATATTTTGGTGAAGGAACATAGGTCTAAACGTGAAATTCACTTGTATTTCATATGCTTCTAGTACACAGAGCCTAAAGTTGACTTTAAACATTTTGAATATAACTGTCTTTGGACGACTGCCAATCATATGAAGTCAGGTATGGGTTTTGCCACTTGGGGAATTCTTTGGGTGCTCAGAAAGTTGTTGTTGGTTTTGTCTGTTTGTTTGCTTGTTTGTTTTTGCTTTTGGAGCATTTTGGATTTCCAAATGTCAAATGAATGGATGTTCCATTTGTCTAGTGCACTATTTCTCAGTAAACATATAGCATGCCATGGTTGTTAGCATTCTGTCTAAACTCCACCCCACAGTTGCCTGGCAACAGCCAGGTAGGCCTGGCCCACTATAAAAGGGGCTGCTTGCCCCCCTCTCTCTATCTCTTGCCTCTCTCTTACTTCTCTTACCTCTCCCCACTCTCTTCCTCCCCCCTCCACGTGGTCATGGCTGGCCTCTCCACTCCTCTACTCTCTCTCTCTGCCTTTCTCTGCCTCTACTACCCTTTTAACTCCCCTCCCCATGCCCTGAATAAACTCTATTTTATACTATACCTTCGTGGGTGGCTGGTCTCTCAGGAGGAAGGGATGTCTTAGCATGGGCCTGCTGAGGCACACCCTCCTCCCCCTACCCCCATAGAACATATCTCATATTTGTTTATATTTTTATAAACACATCCATGGTCATACATAGGCTATCATGGTCAAATAACGATTTTATAAGATAGTATTGAAAACTGTTGATACTACAGACTTCATAGAAAATGAACATTTCCTCCCTTTAATCTCAGATGTTCTTCCCTCCTTAGGTCTCCCTTGCTATTAGCAAGTGCCTAGGTTTTTCTCTCTTTGTCAGTTTTCTAGCAAATCATCATGAGACTTATGCTTTTCCCTAAAAGAATCCCCTCTACTGCAGTTCAGCTTCTGATTGATATTCTTTCCACCAGAAACTGCATATTCCATAAAGGACCACTGCCTCCCCCTAGGACACAAAGCTTGGGAGACAAATTCCTTTTCAGAAAAGTTGCCAAACAAATTTCCCTGTTCTCAAAAAGTAGATGGAACAGCTGCATTAGGCTATGAGGAGCCGACCTTGACTGTGTTCGGGCTCCTCGGTATCTTGCCACAGAGCCTGGGTGAGTCAAAGAAAGTTTGTTCTTAGCGTCTGTGATACTGAAACAGAGACATACAAAGCCAAGCCAAAGAGACTTATGATAGGTCATTAACCTGGTGGCTGTCTATACTTCCTCTTCAGTCATGTCAGGGGGCTTGGGCATCATGTGCCTGTGTTTTCTGCCTCTTGAATCTGTCCAAAGCTATCTTTCTATTATTCATCATGTTGGCAATGTCTGTCTCAGACCTCAGTTCACTCAGCCTGAGCAATGGGATGGTACTGTGTGTTCTGGGTTATTTCATGATTGGATAAGAATACATATACGTAGAAATGGCTTAGTCATTTTGGTATCATCTCAATAAAGACCAGGAGATGAATAAGTTAACAACTTTTAAATTAAAATGCAAGAAACCTTCTGAAATATTTTATTCTATTTGCTTTCAGTTGTTTTCTGTTGTGCTCATTTTCTATTTCTTTTGTCACATAAATTGAATGTGCTTAAAATTTAAAGGCGATTCAAAATTGTCAAATAGTTGAATACAGCACACACGTCCAGAAATACTAAAACTTTTAAAATTGCAAAAACTGACTCCCTTCTCTTAAATCCTTTCTCACATCAGTGCACATAATGATCCCTGCCTACAATATGAAAGGAATTAGAATTCCCCTCTTCTTCAATCGTTTACATTAATCTGTTAGATGCTATACAGGGCATTTGGAATTTAGAATAAAATCAAGACCTTGTCAGAGAACTCAGCAGGTAAATGGGGTCAGTGTAGAAACCTGCTAGTCATATCCAGCATCTAAGGCTTAATGTATATTTTTGTTTTCTAGACTATTCTAACTATGTTTTGGTCTAAATAATTTCTATTAATTGTTAGGTCTCTTTTGAAAGGTTATATGGTTTGGGTTTGTTTTTCTCCTAAGGAATTAACATATGAAAGACTGATTCCCAGCATTAACATTCAGTGATTGCCAACCTATAAGAGATGGAGGCTTTTGAAGGTGACTGGGTCCTTAGGGGAATGTTCTCTCCAAGGAGACTGAATGTGTGTTGATAGGACTCCAGGTAGTCTTTTGATAGTGAGTTGTAGAAAGATAAGACAGATCTTATTCTAGCTTTTGGGTTGTCTTGCACTGTGATTTCTTCTGTCACTTGCCTCTGCCAATGTCACCTTAGGCCAAAACAATTCGGGCTACCTTGGATTCTCTGCCCACAATTCTGTGAGCTAAATAAACATATATCTTTCACAAACACTCAGCTTGCCATTACTTACTATAGCTACTGAATACTACAAAATGCAGTAAGTTGGCTCCATCGTGATATGAATGTGCAGAACATCTTCGATGCTTCCTTTTCTGTGAGCACCTTCCATGGTTTGCTAGTTTCTTGTTCTTCTGCCTATTTCCCTCAACACGCTGTGAGATCCATAAGCAATGAGAAAAGGATGCTTTCTTTCTTTCTTTCTTTCTTTCTTTCTTTCTTTTTTTTTACATAGAGAAGACTTCTGTTTCACTGTGTCTGCTGGTGAAAAGGAGTGCAGCAGTGTGTAGATTTATTTCATAGGAAAATGAAAAACAGTCAGAAATAATGCATCCACATAATTTTCCTCTGTCAAAAAATATGAATTTGCCCTTTTTTTCCTCACTCTCCTTCATTCTTTTAATTTTTTCTGAAACCTGTGGAATGTATTATTTAGGAATTAAATAGTGCATTCAAGTGAACACATATATAGAAGGGCATGCTGCACCATAATTTTTAAAAACTCTTTTGTAAATTAATACATAATTATGTAATTTTCCCCTTTCCCTTTCCCACCTACCAATCTACTATCCTTGCTCTCAGGCCTTCTCCTTTTATTTATGTTTTTGGAATTAAAAAAATTAAAAATGGTTATGTATGTGTGTTTTGTGTGCGTTAATGTAAGTATGTTTGTGCACCATGTATATGTCTGATACCCTAGAAATGGTGCTATAGATGGTTGTGAGAGTCTCCATGTGGGCTCAAGGAACTGAACCCAGATCCTTTGGAAAAGCATCTAGTACTCTTAACTGCTGAGCCATCTCTCCAGCCCTCCCTTCTTTCTTTTGGATGTCCTTTCTCTTATCTTTACTTTCTTTTGCTGTTCTCATAGTGACTTCTTTATTTACTTTTTGTGTCCTGAGCTAAAATGGTCCTCTTGTCTCAGAGTCCTTAATAATTGAAACTACAAGCATGTACCATCACATATGGCAGAAATCTCTCTCTCTCTCTCTCTCTCTCTCTCTCTCTCTCTCTCTCTCTCTCTCTTCCATCTCTCCCTCCTTCTTTCATTCCTTCCTCTTCCCTCCTTCCCTCCCCTCCTTTTGTCTTTTTTGATTTTCTAAGGCAAACCCATCAAAATGTCCTTTTCTTCATGGTCTAAAGTGTGAGGGGGGAGGCAAAACCCCAGAACCAGCACACACAGAAATACCAAATGCATATCAGACCTAATAACATTGAATTCCTGAAAGACTGGGTATTTTAATACAAATAGAATGTGGCTGGTCTTCTTATCTGCTTGACTTTGTCTTACAGCTTATAATCAGTTTATGGCAGAGGCTCTAAGAAAGTCAGGACCACCCATTCCCTGTGTATTTATCTGGTGTTATAAGATAACATCCAATAATGTGATGTTGCTCGAATAAACTCCTGGTAGGTGATATGCTACTGATGGCAAACCCATATAACCTGATCTGTGAGGACTGAATTTAGTTACCTACACCCCACAATTACACATTCACATTACACAAAACAGCTAATAAAAAGAAATTCTTGCCGGGCAGTGGTGGCGCACACCTTTAATCCCAGCACTCGGGGGGCAGAGGCAGGTGGATTTCTGAGTTCGAGGCCAGCCTGGTCTACAGAGTGAGTTCTAGGACAGCCAGGGATATACAGAGAAACTCTGTCTCGAAAAGCCAAAAAGAAAAAGAAAGTTCTTGGAGTAGATGTGGGAATATAGAGGAAAAGATAAAAATTCCCACCCACGTTCCAATGCTAAACTAGGGTTTTTCTTCAAGGAAAAAATTACAAGGCACAAATGGATGGTTCCATAAAACCACAAGGATAGGATAAAGAAATCATATAGGCATATTGTAATCATATAAACATATTGATATTTACAGCAAATACAGGAGTCACAATATAGAGAATACAAACACTGTTAGAACTGAAAGGAGTTACAATTTCAATACTCCGTACACAGCATGTGATAGAAGAAATTTCTGATTGGACTGTGAAGCAAAAGTCAACCTGACAGTGTATTTCTGAGACCTACTTATAACAAATAACTCACAAGTGTCAGAGTGGAATTACATTACTATTCAAATATATGACTGTCCACTCCTTTAAGGTGACTCTCACCAGAGGCATAGTGCACATAGCTAATGAATTCACACATGTTTGTTTGACTTAGTTTGTTCTATAGGATGGAAAATTCAAACTAAAAGCTTCCGTAAATCAATAACACTATGCCATTAAGGTTTATTGATATTCCTGATACATTTCCTAGGCCTCTCCAATAAGCTTATGAAAATATTTCTTTTTACTTCAAAGCAAGTTTTAAGAGCTGACCAAATCTTAAATGGGAGCTTCACCATGAAAATAAAAATATTGTAGAGAATAGCTGTAGCAAACTATGAAGAGATATATGCATAGAAAATTACTTATTATGTATTATATATGTATGTATTATTAGTATTATCATGTATTATTCATGTATATATGTGTATGTATACATATATACATTAAATATATATGTATATATACATTATTATACATGTATTAAATATATATGGTGTATATGTATGTGTGTATATCTATCTATCTATCATCTATCTATCTATCTATCTATCTATCTATCTATCTATCTACCTAATCTCCTAGTGTAGCCCAGCACAGCCTTTCTGATGTTACAGATAAATGTAAGTAATGTTTTAACAGGCTTTTAGTGAATAAATATTATTTATATTACATTCATTTATTTATTTTGTGTGTATAGGGGGTAGTTGTACATGTTTCATGATGCATTTGTGAACATAGAGAACAACTTGTGGAAATCAGTTCTTTTCTTCAACTATGCGGGTTCCAGTGATGAAACTTGGTTTCTAAGGGTTGGCAGAGCTTGCTGGTAGTTGCTGGGCTACCTCACAGACCTGTGTATTTACCTTTATTTTCTGGTTTCTTTGTTTATATTTTTCCTATTTTGTGGTCCTAGGGTTTGTTCTTAGACTTTTTTTTTTACTAATTTATTCTCTTATATATTACATTTTCAGCAGTTTCCCCTCCCTTCTCTCTTCCCAGTTTGTTCCTGCCCACCTCCTCCCTCCCCATTTATTCCTCCTCCCTTTCTCTTCAGAGAAGGAAAGGCCTCCTCCCAGGACTATCAACCAAACATGGCATATCAAGTTGTAATAAGACTAGGTGCCTTCCCTCATATTAAGGCTGGAAGAGGCAACCTGGTAGGAGGAAAAGGATTCCCCAAAGCAGCCAATGGCATCCGAAATAGTTCTTCACTCCCTCAGTTAGGAATCCCACAAAAATACCAAGCTATACAACCATAACATATGCAGAGGGCCTAGGTTAGACCCATGCAGGCTCCTTGATTGTCAGTTCAGTTTCAGTAAGCCCCTAATGAATCCAGGTTAGTTGACTCTGTAGGTTTTCCTGAGGTGTCCTTGACCCCTCTGGCTCCTAAAATGCTTCCTTCCCCCCTCTTCTACAGGATTCCTGGAGATCTGCCTAATGTTTGGCTGTGGGAATGGCTAACCAATGACTGTTCCAGCTTGATACCCATGCCACAAGAGGGAACCTACTCTGGCATTGCCTGGAGGACCAGAAACCAGAGGCCAGATAGCCCAGTCACCTTGGATAGAACTAAACATAGCTGGAAAAAAAAAAGTCAACGAAATTATTCCTAATAATATTTTGCTATACTCACAGATGAGTGCCTAACCAAATTATCACCAGAGAAGCTTTATTCAGCAATTAATGGAAACAGATACTCTTAGACTTTTATTAATGCTGGGTAAGCATTCTAGCACTAGCCTCAACAAATCTGCATTAGTTTCTTTTATTAAAATATATTCCATATAGGGCCTCACTTTTTAGTCCAGATATATTCTTCCCCTGTTCCTTGTGCTTTGGTGTCAAGAATAAAAACACATTTTGCTTAAGACAATAACACAAAAGAAGCTTTATTCTTTTGTAAACTATTTATCACATTTCCCTCTATTGAGTATTCGATTCATTTTGAGTTAATTTCTGGATATAGTAGGAAGAACTGATTGTTTTCTGTGTGCATATCCAGTTGCTTCTTAATGTGTTTTGAAATTATTTATATATTTTATGTGCTTGTTCATGTTCTCTTTGAAGTCATTGATAAGTTTTACAAATAAAGTTTTGAGTTCCTCATCTGTCATTTTAAAATATGTGTATCATTAAATTTGATAATTAAAGACTTATGATCTTTTGAAGGAGTTGTATAGCTTTGTTTTTTCATGTTTTCGTGCTGTTATTTGCATATCTGTTGTGAGGGCCATCTCTTATGTTGTTACTTTGGAGTCTAAAAAGTGAGCAGTACACATCTTGGGGCCTTAGTACATGGTACCACTCAGAGAGGAGAACATGAATAATACTAAACCACTAGCTTGGAGCCATTGGTCTCTGCTATGGTTAATCTGCTTTTTATCAAAAAAGGGCAGAACCACCAATCAAGCAACCTTTACCATCTGTCTAAATCTGTGGTTGCCTCGGTTTGAGTCCATCTCACCTCTAACCACACCTGCCTTCCTGTGACCATTTCCCACACTAGAGGCTCTGATAGGTTGATTCTAGGATCTCTGCCTTGGGATTGTTCTTTGTTCTCAGCTCTTTTAGGAATAGGTGTCCCTCAAGATGTCACATGGTCACATGACCGCAGTCCTCCAGACATGGAGCATGTCAAAATGTATCTACTCTCTACTGTTGACCCATACCAGAAGATTAGTTGTCTCATTAAGAACCCCAGATTAATTTCTGGTTTCTGAAAACTGTAAACTCATCCTGTGCACCATCCTGTCTTTTGTTTTTACCATACCTCTACTTTACCATATGGATGAGAATTCTTTTTTTTCCCTTCCTCTATTTAAGTGTCATGTGGTGGGAGCCTTGTGATGCCCCCTCCATCCTCCATTTGTTGAGTTTTACTTCTTTTCACCTTCAGATCAACTATGATTTTTTTTTAAACCTTTTTGTCTCTCCACTATAAACTACTCTTTGTTATCCAAGCACGGACCATGGAACATGAAGTCAGCTTAAAGTCTTCCATTTACTCTAGAACCCCTCTCTCAGAAATTATTAAACAATGTATTATTAAATGTAGTCACAATCATAGATTTCTTGGACTTATTTTTGCCATATAACTGAAATTCTGCCTTAGGTCCAACATCCCCTAAGTCTTGACCCAGCCCTCTGGTACCTATCATTCTATCCATTGCTTCCATGAGATCTATTGTGTTAGAGTCCACGTTTAAGTTAAAACATGAAGCATTTGTATTTTAGTTTGGGTTTCTATTGTTACTGTAAAGGGACACCATGACCACTACAACTCTTATAAAGGAAAAAAAATTAATTGGGTCTGGCTTACGTTTCAGAGGTTCAGTCCGTTATCATTATGGCAGGAAGCACTATAGCATGTAGGCTGTATAACATGGTGCTGGAGAAGAAGCTGAGGGTTCTACATCCTGATCCACGGGCAACAGAAGGCGACTATGTACACCACACTGGGCATAGATTGAGCATAGGAGACCTCAAAGCCTGTCCCCCACAGTGACATACTTCCTCCAACAAGGCCACCCCTCCTAATAGTGCTACCCCTTATGGACCCATCATTCAAACATGTGAGTCTATGGGGGCCATACATACTCAAACCACCACAATTTGGTTTTGTTTGTACCTCACTTAGCTAACTTAACCAAACATCATCCAGTTTCTTGCTAATTTTCAGCGTGGCAGAATTCCCTTTTATAAAATTTAGCAGTATTCCTATCTTGTCCTTCATCACCCAGGAGACCATCAGTTTCTGCCTGAGCTCTCCCCCACTAAAGGAAGCAGAAGCAGTTGTGTTGTTCAGCGTGCTTACTTTCTATATTTTACAAACACTCACTTTCATTGGCTTTATGTCTACAATCTCAGAAATCATTGTTTTATATAAACTGATGACTGCCTGGCTCTGATTAGGATGTAAAATACTCACTTTTTCTTGCAGTCAGAGATAGAATCTCTTAGAGTTGGAATTCTTTTTCTATGGAATATAGACTGTATTTAGCAAGATTTTTATGAAAGCTCACAAAAAGAAAATTGGAAGTGGGATTTGTAGCAGCCTGTAGAAAAAGATTTTCTGTCTCTCAGGGAGAGGGGCTCCAGAAAGGCAGTTTCTCTTTTTTCTTTCTGGCATTGTTGTGCCTGAATTTGAAGCCTGAAAGTTGCTATAAAGAAAAGAATTCTGAACATAATGTTCCCTGCAGTAGAAATACTTAAAGTCCACAAATTAACCTTCTACCTTGGACTATGGGTACGTAGGTAGGCATTCCTTCTGAAAATGATACTCACTCTGTAACCTCCAGTATGCATTCACTCTGGTCTCGATGTACCCGAGATTAGTCAGTATCCAAATATTTTATATTATGGGTTCAATCTTGCAGAAATTGTACTTAAGCTATTTGTTACCTATTAACAATGTCGATGTTCCCAGGTGTGTGTCAATGTTCCCAGTAGAGTGAAATTGAGTGACACCAAACCAGCCACCTGAAAGCCACAGTATAGAACTGCATTTTTCTAAAATTGTCCATAGCACCATCTTTCATGCCTCATGCCGTTATGCAAGGTTTCACCTCCCACGCCAGGAGATGCAGCTTAATTAGCCACTTGAATCTGAAAGGGCTTATGACTCAACTGCTAATCAATAGAGTATGGCGGAAGTGACTCAACATGAGTTCTGTGTGTTGGTCATAGAAAGTGATGTGACATCTACCTTGTTTACAAAAAGTGCTCCTCAGAGCCTGAGTCATCTAGTGTGGAGCCTGAGTGCCGGACAGCCTACCAGAAGCATCATGGACCTCCAAAGGTCAGTCTTCTTAATTTCACCTGCAGAGATGTTAGTGAATTGAATGCCCCTTCAGTGGATCCAGCCCTCAGACAGAGTCAGGTTTTTTCCAACTGAAGTCACAGAAAGGCTAGGAACAAATCGTATATGCTGTGTCCTTGCTGAATTCCTGACTTTGAAATCCCATCCTCAGAGTAAATGTTGGCTATTTTTTATGTACTAAGTTTGGGGTGGTTTGTTAATTCAGACAAGAATGTGAACATATGGCTTAACCACCATTCCAGTCATAAAACCATCCTTCTACCATATGATGAAATCATATTGCTGGTTAAATCACACACACACACGCACACACACACGCACACACACACTCTATGTGTGTGTGCGTGTGTGTGTATCATGCATATTATATTTACTTTTTCTGTTGCTGTGACAAAATATCATGACCAAAGTCAACTTAAGGAAGATTTCACTTTAGCATATGGTTAGGTATCCATAATGGCAGAAAAGGCATTTGAACAGGAGCAGGGAGCAGGGAGATCACCCCTCTGCTGCTCACATAGGAAGCAGATCCAGCAAACTGGAAGTGAGGCAAAGTTGTTTTTAATGTCTTCCCTCCAGTAGTGTAAGCCTCCAGCAAGGCTTTACATCCTAGAAAATCTATAGTTCTGTAACCTATCCAAACAGTGCCACCAGCTGGGGAACCAAGTGTTCAAATACACAAGCCAATGGGAATGTTTCTTATTAAAATTACCACATCTATAAATAAGTTGGTTTGTGTTTCTCATCTACATGAGGAGGAGTTTTTTGAGTGTCAAATTCATAGAACTCAGAAACCAGATAGTTATCAGAAATAATAGTCACCCTGAATAAAATAATTTGTAGAGCCTTTGTTCCCGCTGCAAAAGCAGAGACAACTACTTTTCCAAGTACGCTGATGTCAAATGTATCCCATGGACAATCTATGATTCCATTCTATCTACAGCAGTGGTTCTTAGCCTCCTTAATGCTGTGACCCTTTAATACAGTTCCTAATATTGTGGTGATCCCTAGCCATAAAATTATTTTTGTTGCTACTTCAGAACTGTAATTTTGCTCCTATTATGAACCATAGAGGTTTGCCAAAGGGAATGAGACCCACAGGTTGAGAACCACTGATCTTGAGACTGATCTATGATGGTTGCTCTTTTGGTTTTAAATATAAGTTTATTAAGCATGCAGCAAGCAAAAGACAAATAACAAATAGCAAGTAGCAGATAGCATTATCTAACTGGGTGAGAGTATCCAACAGACTTCCCAATTGAGAGGCCCAGGTGAAGCAGAGTGCTTTCCTTTATATGAGGCATCTAAGTAAAAGAGCACATAGCAAGCATCAGACAGCAAAACATGAATCGAGTGCTTACAACACCTAGCAGGAGTGAAGTCCCAGTGAAATAGCTTTGCTGGAGTTCCTGATTCGGAGGTTTCTAGAATAGAGCATTATCTCCATAGATTTGACAGTAACCATAGGCAATTCCTCATAGACCCAGGAGCCCCAGATGGAGGGATGAATGTGAAGTGAAGGCTGACTGTTTTCCATAATGTCTGAAAGTTCACTGTTTTTACATGCTAACCCTGCCAGGCACCTTTGGGCTCCTGTTAGTTATACAGGGCAAACCTCAGTGGGCCCAGAGTTGAAAGAGTAAGACACAAGCAATGGCACATATTCACAGGATGGGAAACAAGCTGAAAGCTATTGGAGGGCTTAGTGCCTGAGCCCATTGCCTGGGCATAAGCTGAGGCAATGGTTTTTCCTCTTCTCTCAGGAATCCTACTTAACTTTGCTCTCCAATGTCTGTGCTTTGTTTACATCTGCTTTGTCATACTCTAACTGCTCTAAAATTCTCCTTGTTAATTTACAGCCAGCTTTCCTATCCTTGGGGATGTGGGTTCAATTTCCTAGGTAATAAGACATTCACTAGTACGTGGGAGCCCAAAGAAGGAACAGCTACCCATTTGCAATTTGGGCGCAGATTACGACAAAAACAAAACCAAACCAAAAATAACCAAAGAAAGTAATTTATACAAGCAAGCCTCTCTTGTGAACCTAGCAATCTAATAGCTAAGGACTCTTCCCCCCCCCCAAAAAAATCCTTTTTTTTCACTAAAGTACAAGCAATAACCTCAGCTATGCTCTTAGCAGGAACTTGCCTGGCAATAATGTGGAACTTACTCTCGGGAGAGAAACAATGGTAGTGATAGGTTCAAGCACTGGCTGGAGAAAGAGTAAGCTGTGAAGAATCAGAGAATCAAATCAGTGTTTCAATTCTTCTGTAGCTATATTCAGATACATAGGAGTGCTTGGTTTTTGATCATGGGATAGAATAGAGAGCTCTAACCTGTTACAGCTCCTCAAGGATTTGAAGCAGAAACAAATCTTTCTTTCTCTATTCCTGATACCCTTGTAGTATCTCTTTGCTTAATATTAATGTTATGGTTTGTATATGCTCAGCCTATTAGAAGGTGTGACCCTGTTGGAGTAGGTGTGGCCTTGTTGGAGTAGGTGTGTCACTGTGGGTGTGGGCTTTAAGACCCTCATCCTAGTTGCCTGGAAGTGAGTATTCTGCTAGCAACCTTCAGATGAAGATGTAGAACTCTCAGCTCCTCCTGCACCATGCCTGCCTGGATGCTGCCATGTTCTCCCCTTGATGATACTGGACTGAACCTCTGAACCTGTAAGCCAACCCCAATTAAATGTTGTCCTTTATAAGACTTGACTTGGTCATGGTGTCTGTTCACAGCAGTAAAACCCTAACTAAGACAATCATCAAAGAATATTCTTTATTTTCCTCCAGTTGTCTTGACTATCCTTTATGATGCATCCTTAAGAACTAGAATAAATTTGATCCAAGAATACGCAATTTTTTAAAAATTAAAAATGAAAACATCATTTTGAAGGTTTTCCTAATATTTAAAAAGGATTCATTTTATTTTATGTATATGAGTGTTTTGACTGTATGCATGTATATGAACCACTTGTATGTCTACTGCCAGTGGAGTTTAGAAGAGGGTGTCATATGCCCTTGAACTGGAGTTACAGGTGGCTATAAATCACCACGTGGGTGATGGGAACTGGACCCTGGTCCTCCACAAAGAGCAATGAGTGCCTGCCTCTCCAAGCACTCTTGCTGAGCTCAAGGACTAGTGATAGGAGATGTGCATTGGACACTGACACCAAGTGTTCCTCAGTGGTAATGACACCAGAAGATTTTGAGGTTCTGGATCATCTGCCACCAATGCTTCTGCTATCTCCTTTCCTCATACTTTCTGGCTCCTTCTTGTCATGTGGCTTCCAAACTCTACTGCTTGGAGAGATAGCACCATGAGCAGGGGGGCCAGCACCCAAAAAGGCTACAGGAACGTCCCAAATCACTTTCACCCATGTCTTGGAGCTGTGTTCCTTATACTCTCCATGGCACATGAAGTTTGTTGATCCAATGCCCACCACTATGCATTTCCTTTGCAGCTGCTGAGAAGGCGCCAGGTCTGGACCAGTATGAGTGGCTGCTTACTAAAATGATGTAGAGACCCTTTCATTGACTCCATTGAAACAGTCTATCAAAGCTGCCTGTGCTCCCAAAAGGCAGCCATCTCTAAGTGTGTACTGTACCATGCACTGGTATAGAGCTTGCAAAGAGCTTATATGTATTTAGAGTAAACCAAAATAGTGTGACATGGGTAAGAGCTGAGGGCTTTTGGGACCAAGGGGGCACCTGGGTGTACCAGTTGGAAAAAGTGAATGGGAGAAGCCAGGAAAAATTATATCTTTCTGCAAGATGAATTCATTTGGATGATGCTTTCTTTCTACTATTAGTAATTTTCCTCCTAATTAAGTGCATTTTAATATAAATGTGCTTTTTATGATTTCAAAATTAGTGGGCACAGGCTCATCAAATGGCTCAGTGGATAAAAGAGCCTGCTGCCAAGTCTGACAACCCAAGTTCGATGCCCAGGACCTACATGGTGGAAAGAGAACTAATTCTTACAAGTTCGTTCCCTTATCATTATATGCACATAGTGGCATGCAGGCATCCATACACATGCACATATGCATAAGAAATAAGTAAATAAAAATGTAACAAGGGCCAAGGAGATATTTCAGCCAGTGAAGGCATTTGCTGAGAACACCTGAGTTCCAGTCTGAGAACCCACAGAAGGAGAGAGCAGACTTTCACAAGTTGTCCTCTGATCTCCATACACATGCGCACTCACAGTCACAGCTCCAAACAGATACTTACACAATGCATAAAATGTAATAGAAAGGACCATGACTAAATAACATGTGATCAAAATGTTAAGTTAATGCTCATAGGATGGGCTTGCCCCCCATTTATTTTCATATCATTCTATCAAGTTAGGATATATTCTCACCGAGCTTGCTAATATCTGCCATTTAATTATTTATATTGCTCATTTACATTGCTAGAATTATGCTGGTAGTGTTTAGTTTCACAAACTTATTAGTGGTCTTTGGTTCCTCTGTGTTAAATCCATTGCTTCTGCCTTTCCTGTCTTTGTATGGTTGATTTGAAAACTTCATGCCTTTTCATTTGGACCCTGAGTGTTTTACCTTGTAATCTCTCTCAGTGGTTGCTCTGGGATTCACGGTATACGTAAATGACTTCTCCCAGTCTATGCAGGTACATGTTTCATCACTCCTCATCTCTGTGTCTCTCTTGTCCACACTGGGTTGTCCACACTGGGTTGTCCACACTGGGTTGAAATGCTATTGTTTAGTCCTCAGCTGTACGCTGTCATCTCAGTTCTCTCCTTGTGCCCATATTGCAGTGTTTCGACATTTCTTATTTGAATTTTTCCATTCTTTAATGTTTTTTTTTAAATAAAATCTATTTTATTGCTGAGATTTCATTTTTGTCTCATTCTGGGTTGCTTGTAATTGCTAAGTGAAGCATGTTTGTGATGCTTGCTCTTAAACGTTTGTCAGATAATTGCAAAATCTAATTCATATATTTCTTGACACAGTTTGATTGGCTCATATCATTTGAACTGTCATTTTCCTTCTCTTTGATGTTTGCCAGATATTTTAGTTTTCAGGCCAAGGGTCTTTGCTCCTAGTCTTTTAATTACGCCACCTGCCTTGTTTAAGTGGAGCGTGAATATCTTGGCCTCCACTTTTAGAAAAGCTAAGTTTCGGAGCTTTTGTTGTGCTATTTTGTTTGCTTAGTTTATCTTTGAAAAGAATTGTTGATTTTATTTTTATGTGTATTAGAATTTAGCTGGATGTGTGTCTGTGCACTACATGTGTGCCTGTTGCCCTAGGAGGTTAGAAGATGGCATCCAGATCCCCTGGAACTGGAGTTATGAATAGATGTGAGCCACCAGGTGGGTTCTGGGAAGCAAACTGAGGTATTCTGCAAGAGCAACACATGCACTTAACCACTGAGCATATTTCCAGGCCTGTCTGCTTGGTTTATATGGTAGCACAGGGGCTCCAAGTCTTCTGTAGTAATGGATGGCAAGTAGATGAAATAGTTTATTCAGGTTCCCTTTCCTGTCCAGCTTTCTATGCTACACATAATCTTTATGTCATTTTAATTTCTCTTGGTTATGAATATTTCAGAATATTTCTATGCATAAGAGCATGGAAAGTTAGTGGTAAGATATTGTATAGAATATTATCTGCTTTTTGCAATGTTTTCTGTGATCCCTGTGATTTGACTATAAAAAAAATACAAAGACAAAAGGCCATTTTTATCTCATCTTAAAAAGTGTGTTACATAACCTGCTGCTTAACAAGTTACAATAAGGCTAGGGACACCCCCTCATATCGTGACTGGACAAGGCAGCCCCGTAGGACAAAAAAAAAAGGCCCAAAAAGCAGGCAAGAAAAAGTCAGAGACAGGTCCTGCTCCACTGTTAGGAGTCCCACAAGAACAGCAAGCTACACTACTATATCGTATATGCAAAGGATCTAGCTCAGACCCATACAGGCTCCCTGATTGTTGGGTCAGTCTCTGTGAGCCTCTCTGAGCTCTGCTTATTTGGTTCTGTGGGCTGTGTTCTCATGGTATCCTTGACTCCTCTGGCTCGTACAATTCTTCCTCCCCCTCTTCTGTGGTAGTTTCCCAAGCTCTGCCTAATTCAACATAGTTTTTTTGACTATTGAAGTTGACCTTGATTCAATGCCTGAAGTAGCATTTGTCAGATTTGTCTACATAAAGTTTCTTTCTTTGTCCATCTAAATAAGATGTTCCTTGTGTTATCATCTTTGAGGAGGGAGGAGTCATAACTTGTGCCCCAAGTCAAGCTACCTGTCCTCAATAAATTAACTAAAAGAGCCAAATTAAAAGTGGGAAGCAGAACAAAGATTTATTGAAGGTGGTCACATTGGGCAGAGAGACAAAAGATATGGCAAACCCCTCAGATGCATCTCCCAGGTCTGGAAGTGAAATAGTTTACATAGGGGGTCAAGGATATGTGATCTAATCAGTCTTGGTCTTGGCCACCACTGACCCATAATTTTCTGAGCTTCTCTCTCACCATGTAGAGTCATCTGGCAAGCTTTGAAAAGTGTATGCAATCTCTTTCTGGGGGACAAGATCCCCTTCAGGCTGGGGCCCTTTTCTTCTCCCAGCATGAGATTCTTAGGGCAATTTCCATTTGTTTGTGATCCATTGTTTCAATAGTGTGATACTCAGGTTGAAGACCAAAGTGTCTCTTTAGAATATCTTCATTGCTGCCCAGCTTGTTATATCTGGAATGAAGTATTTAAAAATTGTACCACACATCACTGCTGTGGGAGATAGTTACAAATTCTTTCCTCAAGAGAAAGTATGTGCATAAATTATTTTTTTAAAAATTGGGGCCAGGGGAAGCATGCATATACCTCAGCACACTTGTGGATGTCAGAGGACAAAGTTTTAGAAGTGGGTTCTTTCTTTCCACCCTATTTCCAAGGCAGGATCTTACTTATTGTTTCTGTTGACAGGCTGTGTACTCTAGGGTAGCTGACCCATGACCTCCCTGGCTATTGTGTTTCTGCTTCCCTTCGTATGGCAGGAGAGTTGCAATTTCAAATGCTTATTACCCTGGTTTGCTTTTCACATGTGTTCTGCGGTTCAAACTCAGGTCATCACACTTTTGTGGCAAATATTTTTACCTTCTGAGCCATCTCTCTGCCCTAAATTATTGGAAACTGTTCTGCATACAAGATAAATCACTGCTTCTCTACTTATTTATGACTTCATCCAACTGTGTGGTGAGGCTGTGATAGATGTTTACTATTTTAAGTTAAAATCTAATCCTTCACCATTTTCCCTTTTGCTTCATACTGCATATATTTTAGTTCTTCAGACAAGACAGCTTTTCCTACAGTTCTACATCCTTACAACAAAATGGTAGTAGTAGCAGTCAATCCCATTAGATAACTTTATTCTTACTTGGTATGGCCTTTATTAATCCGTCTTACTAGAAAGAACAAGTAACCAAATATGTATACTAACCCATATACACACATTGTTAGAACTTTTAATAAACATTAGCATGAGTATCTCTAACAAGCTTCAGATGCATTCAAGCCCATCTTTCTGACACTGTTCTGTTATGATGTGGAGACTGTTTGCCATTGTCTTTTTATTAACCATTCGTCATACCAAAGGTGAGAATTCTGCCACTCCCCATCTACCATCCACTTAATTCTCTTATTACTTTACACACACACGTGCACACTTACACAATTACACACATACATGCACATACACACATTTAAATATATATATCACACACATGTTCTAGAAATATAAATATATTTATAAGTTTATATTTATAAATATTATATATAAATTATATTTATATAATTGTATGCTTACATTATATGTAAATATGTATATTTACATTATATGTATATGTACATTTATATATAAAGGTATATTTATATATAATATATAATATATAATATATAATATAAATATATATGTGTGTGTGTGTGCACACATGAGTATGTGTGTGTGTGTGTGTGTGTGTGTGTGTGTGTGTAAAGGTGTTAATATGCTAACCTGCCTCCACAATAGCAACAGATTGTTTCAGTAGACTATAATGCCTTTTGGTCTAGCATTATTTGGCCTAATGTTCTTTAGATTCATGTTCTTCATTCTGTTTAGTAAAGAGTCATGTGTGTGTGTGTGAGTGTGTGTGTGTAAGAAAGAGAGAGTTTATTTTGAAGCATTATTCGATTCCCATATCCTTTGTATCCGTTTTATTTTTTGATACTTTATTTACATTTGAAATGTTATCTCCTTTCCAGGTCTCCCCTTTGGAAAGCCCCTATCCCATCCCCCTCCCCTGCCTCTATGAGGGTATTCACCCACCCACTCCCGTCTTCCCCTATACTGGGGTATCTAACACCCTCAGGTCCAAGGGCCTCTCCTCCCACTGATGTCCAGCAAGGACCTCCTGTGCCACATATGTGGCCAGCACCATGGGTCCCTCCATGTGTATTCTTTGGATGGTGGATCAGTCTCCAGGAGCATCAGGAGGTCAGGTCAGTGGACACTGTTGCTCCTTCCATGGGGCTGCCAACTCCCTCAGCTCCTTCAGTCCCTTCTCCAACTCCTCCATCTGGGACCCCACACTCAGTCCAACAGTTGCTGTGAATTGAATCTTGGTATCTCAAAAATTTGGTTTGAACTGTCTTTTTCATGGCTTCTGTGATCATTGAATGAAAATAGCCCCCATCAGCCATAAGTTTGAATAATTTATTTCCAGTCTGTAGCTCTGTTTGGAAGGAATTAGGAGGTATGGCCTTATTGGAGAATGTGTCTCACTGGGGGGCTTTGAGGTTTCAAAAGGCTTCTCTCTCTCGCTCTCTCTCTCTCCCTCCTTCCCTCCCTCCCTCCCTCCTACTTATGGATCAAGATAAGAGCTTCCAGCTGTTACTTAATGCTTTTGCTCCACCATCATGAACTTTAACCCTCTAAAATCACAAGCCCAATTAAATGCTGTCTTTTCTAAGTTGCCCTGGGCCTGATGTTTTGTTAAAACAATAGAAAAGTGACTAAGATAGCTTCTGTTTTGTTATATTTGTTAAGATGTGTCCTGTGTCCAAGGTTGAGTTCTGATTGTAAATAGACATTGTTTCCTTGAGAGAATCCTACTGTGGTTGGATATGGTATATTCTATAATTATCAAGCAGATTAAGATGATGAGTGATGATCTTCATATTATCTGTCACTTTTCTGGTCATTTGTTCCCTTGATTTATTAATTAGTAGAAGAAGAATGTTGAAATCTACCACTACCACTATAAACATTTCCATAACAGTTTCCAGATAGGGACAAATATATAAATTGTCATAGTCACTTGGAGAATTGACCTTAGTCTCTGTGCAATGCCTTGTTTTAGCCCTCGTCATTTTTCTTTGCTCTGATGTTTGCTTCACTTGAAATTAATATAGCTGCTGTGTCATTTTGGAGGATTAACATCAGCAATGTAAACTTCTCTCCATGCCTGTCTGAGTCTTTGAATTCAATGTGAATATGAATATCCTGCATAAAAATTATATGCAGCAGTACCACAGTGCTCCATACCCAAATACCACCAGAAAAAAAAAAAAAAGTGGGTCTCCCAGGAGTGCTGACAAGCCTGTGAGCACAGGTAAGACCAGCACTTCTGCTCAGAGGGACCTGCCCAGAACCCTGAGGACACAGGAACCAAGGAGCATCCTGGGACAGGATCTTTCCAGTTTCTGCCTGTGCCCAGAACTGACCCTGTACCACAGGGCTCCATACCCAAATACTGCCGGGAGAGAGCTGGTCTCCAAGGAGTGCAGACACATCTGTGATCACAGGTAAGACCACCACTTCTGCTCAAATTCCTGGCTCAAGAGGGACCCACCAAGAGCCATCAGGTCACAGGTACCAAGGAACAGCCTGGGACAAGATCCTTCCAGTTTCTGTCTGTGCCCAGAGCTGACTCTGTGCAAAAGCTCTCCATACCCAAATTCCTACTGGAGAGAACTGGTCTCCCGGGAGTACTGACACACAGGCTTACAGGAGGAACAAGCCACAGAGACAGTAAGACCAACTAACACCAGTGATAACGAGATGGCAAGAGGCAAGGGCAAGAAAATAAGGAACAGAAACCAAGGATACTTGTCATCATTAGAACCCAGTTCTCTCACAAAAGCAAGCCCTGGATACCACAACACACTGAAAAATCAAGACTCTGAATTAAAATCACATCTCATGATGATGATAGAGGACTTTAAGAAGAACATAAATAATTCCCTTAAAGAAATACAGGAGACTTAGCCAGACTAACCAGAGGGCACAGAGACAGTATGCAAATTAAAAAAATTAGAAATGAAAAGGGAGATGTAACAACAGACTCTGAGGAAATTCAAAAAATCATCAGATCCTACTACAAAAGCCTATAGGCAACAAAATTGAAAAATGTGGATGAAATGGACAAATTTCTAGACAGATACCAATTACCAAAGTTAAATCAGCATCAGATAAACCATCTAAACAGTCCCTAAACCCCTAAAGAAATAGAAGGAGTCATTAAAATCTCCCTAACAAAATAAAAAGCCCAGGACTAGATGGGTTCAGTGCAGAATTGTATCAGACCTTTAAAGAAGACCTAATACCAATACTCTTCAATCTCTTCCACAAAATAGAAACAGAAGGAACACTACCCAATTCATTCTATGAGGCCACAGTTATACTGATACCAAAACCCCACAAAGACCCAACAATAAAAGAAAACTTCAGACCAATTTCCCTTATGAATATCAATGCAAAAATACTCAATAAAATTTCCACAAACCAAATCCAAGAACACATCAAAACGATCATTCACCATGATCAAGTAGGCTTCATCCCAGGGATGCAGGGATGGTTCAATACCCAGAAATCCATCAATGTAATCCACTACATAAACAAACTCAAAGAAAAAAACCACATGGTCATTTCGTTAGATGCTGAAAAAGCATTTGACAAAGTTCAACATACCTTCATGATAAAAGTTTTGGAAAGATCAGGAATTCAAGGAGCATACCTAAACATAGTAAAAGCAATATACAGCAAACCAGTGGCCAACATCAAACTAGATGGAGAGACACTCGAAGCAATCCCACTAAAATCAGGGACTAGGCAAAGCTTCACTCTCTCTCCCTATCCATTCAATATAGTACTTGAAGTTCTAGCTAAAGCAATTAGACAACAAAAGGAGGTCAAAGGGATACAAATTGGAAAAGAAGAAATCAAAGTATCACTATTTGCAGATGATATGATGGTATACTTAAGTGACCCAAAAAACTCCATCAGAGATCCGCTACAGCTGATAAACACCTTCAGCAAAGTGGCCAGATACAAAATTAACTCAAGCAAATCAGTAGCCTTCCTATACTCGAAGGATAAACTGGCTGAGAAAGAAATTAGGGAAATGACGTCCTTTACAACTGTCACAAAAAATATAAAGTATATTGGTGTGAATCTAACCAAACAAGTGAAAGATCTGTATGACAAGAACTTCAAGTCTCTGAAGAAAGAAATTGAAGAAGACCTCAGAAGATGGAAAGATCTCCCATGCTCATGGATCGGCAGGATCAATATAGTTAAAATGGCCATCCTGCCGAAAACAATCTACAGATTCAAAGCAATCCCCATCAAAATCCCAACTCAATTCTTCAAAGACTTAGAAAGAGCAATTCTCAAATTCATATGGAATAACAAAAAACCCAGGATAGCAAAAACTATCCTCAACAATAAAAGGACTTCTGGGGGAATCAGCATCCCTGACCTCAAGCTGTACTACAGAGCTGTAGTGATAAAAACTACATGTTATTGGTACAATGACAGGCAGGTAGATCAATGGAATAGAATTGAAGACCCAGAAATGAACCCACACACTTATGGTCACTTGATCTTTGACAAAGGAGCTAAAACCATCCAGTGGGAAAAAGACAGCAGCTTCAACAAATGGTGCTGGTTGAACTGGTAGTCTACATGTAGAAGATTGCAAATTTATCCATTCCTATCTCCCTGTACAAAGCTCAAGTCCAAGTGGATCAAGGACCTCCACATAAAACCAGATACACTGAATCTAATAGAAGAGAACGTGGGGAAAAGTCTCAAACACATGGGCACAGGGGAAAAGTTCCTGAAGAGAACACCAATGGCTTGGGTTCTAAGATCCAGAATCGAAAAATAGCACCTCAGAAAATTACAAAGCTTCTGTAAGGCAAAGGACACTGTAAATAGGACAAAACAACAACCTACAGATTGGGAAAAGCTCTTTACCAATCCTACATCCGATAGAGGGCTAATATCCAAGGTATACAAAGAACTCAAGAAGCTAGACTCCAGTGACCCAAATAACCCTACCAAAAAAATGGGGAACAGAGGTAAACAGAGAATTATCAACTGAGGAAACCCAAATGGCCAAGAAGCACCTAAAGAAATGCTCAATATCCTTAGTCATCAGGGAAATGCAAATCAAAACAACCCTGAGATGCCACCTCACATCAGTCTGAATGGCTAAGTTCAAACACTCAGATGACAACAGATATTGGCGAGGATGTGGAGAAAGAGGAACACTCCTCCATTGCTGGTGGGATTGCAAGCTGATACAACCTCTCTGGAAATCAGTTTGGCGGACCCTCAAAAAATGAACATACTACTACCTGAAGACCCAGCTATTCCACTCCTGGGCATATATCCAGAAGATGGTCCAACATGTAATAAGGACACATGTTCCACTATGTTCATAGCATCCATATTTATAATAGCCAGAAACTGGAAACAACCCAGATGTCCCTCCCCAGAGGAATGGATACAGAAAATGTGGTACATTTACTGAATGGAATACTACTCAGCCATTAAAAACGATGAGTTCATGAAATTCACAGGCAAATGAATGGAACTTGAAAATATCATCCTAAGCAAGGTAACGCAGTCACAAAAGAATGAACATGGTATGTACTCCCTGATAAGTGGTTATTAGCCCAAAAGTTCGAAATACCCAAGAGTCACTTCTCAGCAACCATAGGGCTGAGTGTGAGGTCCCAGATGGAGGACTTAGAGAAGGGACTGAAGGAGTTGAGGGAGTTTGCAGCCCCATGGAGGGAGGAATGGTAGCAACTGGCCTGACCCCCCCCC
>JADRCH010006848.1:60212-124018 GCA_019843965.1 Rhynchomys soricoides
ATAGGGCTGAGTGTGAGGTCCCAGATGGAGGACTTAGAGAAGGGACTGAAGGAGTTGAGGGAGTTTGCAGCCCCATGGAGGGAGGAATGGTAGCAACTGGCCTGACCCCCCCCCTTGTCTCAACAGATACAAGAAGATTAGAATAATCCCATGCCTCCTTTCAGACCACCATGGACTTCAATGGCAACAAAAACAACAGAAAGCCCACATACACATGGAAGCTGAACAACACCCTACTCCATGATTACTTG
Organism: Rhynchomys soricoides; assembly: GCA_019843965.1. Lineage (NCBI taxonomy): Eukaryota > Metazoa > Chordata > Mammalia > Rodentia > Muridae > Rhynchomys > Rhynchomys soricoides. Next base: position 60,464 of record JADRCH010006848.1, read on the forward strand.
GTCAAGGAAGAAATAAATAAATAAATTAAAGACATTTTAGAATTTAATGAAAATGAAGGCACAACATACCCAAACTTACGGGACACAATGAAAGCAGTGCTAAGGGGAAAACTCATAGCTCTGAGTGCCTCCAAAAAAGAAATGGGAGAGAACATACACTAGCAGCTTAACAGCACACTTGAAAGCGCTAGAACAAAAAGAAGTAAATACACCCAAGATGAGTAGACTGCAACATCACACTTGAATTAACAAAAGGCTCATTATCTGTGAACATCTTTTGTCCCCCTCCTAGTCTTTTTGCCCCAACTTGTTTTGTTTTGGAGACAGGACCTCCCTACACTGTAGCCCTAGCTGGCCCGGAGCACAGAGATCCACCACCTCTGCCTCACAAGTGCTGGAATAATAGGCGCGTGCCACCATTCCCAACTCCAAGTTGTATTTCTATTTCTACTTTTTGTGTATATGAGTATTTGCCTATATGTATGTATGTACACTACATTATAGGGCCTAGTGCCCATGAAGATCGGAAGAGGCACCAGATCTCCTGAAAGTGGTGCTGGGAACTAAACTCAGGTCCTCTGCTAGAGCAACATGTGCTCTTACACCTGAGCTGTTCCTCCAGCCCTCTCTTACCTGTATTTTGTTAACTTAGTAGTAAGATAAATAGGAAACCCTCCATAGTTCATGCTAATTGGTGATTATTTTACAATTGACAAGTGAAAGTAAACTGTAACCTGACTCATTTTAACAAGTGAACACTAAAATTATGGGTATTACTCCTGTTAAGCAAGGCAATATGGTAGATTTTCTGTGAAGTAAATTCAACTGTGGCCTTTAAAAACTTCTATTGTAAACTGGACATCATAGCACAGGACTATAACCCCAGAGTTTTGGGAGATCTGAAGCAGGGGATAAATTCCAAGCCAATCTGGGCTACATGAGACCCTGCAAAAGTTGGACAGGTGTTGGAGTACAAAGGTCCTTGTGCTCACAGACAAGCATTAGGGAAACCAGGGATGTTAAATGCTGTACAAAGCTGTCTCCTCCATGGATGTGTAACTGTTCTCTGCCCAGAAGGCTGGGAATGGAGGTGACTAATAGTCTCAATGACCTCTGTGCTATCTGTATGACTGAGCCCACACCAAATCTTCCTTGTAGGCCCCTAAGATAACAGATGTAATCTATCTTTAAAACCCATCTTCATGGCAGAAGTGACACGTACCTTGAGAAGAGTTTAGATTTAATTATGCCTCTTGGTGGGCATGGGATTGTGTTACACTAGAAACTTATTTTCCAAATTGTTCTATACTTAAATATACCTGAAATAAACTCTCTTGTGTCAGAAAACAAAATTATAGGCAACTTATGTAAGTCACTCTAAATTTTCATGTCTGTAAGGGGAGTATGGGAACAATCATCATTTAAAGTAAATTTTTATATAATTGACCTTATATGAATCATATTTAATATCAAATATTAACTTCATTTATTTTTCTTGTTGTTGGTTCTTTGTGGCCCTTTTATTTTATGTTATTTTGGCTTTAATGAACCTCATGTGATCAGTACTTACACTCATTATATTCATTATAATGCTTTTAAAATTGATTTGCTGGGTTCCCTAAACCTAAGCCTGTCAAGAAATAGCACTATCACACATAATATCTAGTGCTTGTATCTAACAGCAAAGTGCTCCCAACTGCTTCTTAATGTTCCTGAAAGTCATTTCTGTCATTCATAAAACTACAATCATACACTGTTCTTCACCGTTACATTTTACAACACACAAGTCTAAAAACACTAAAACAGCATCATGTAAGCCCATTAGTACCTTAGTGACTCTTGTTCTTTTTTCTTTCATTTTGATATTTTATTTATATTTAAAATGTTTCCCCCTTTCCAGATATCCCCTTTGGAACCTCCTTATTCCCTCCCCCTTCCCTCTGCCTCTATGAGGGTATACCGCCACCCTCCCACCCACCCACTCTCGTCTTCCCTCCCTGACATTCCCCTACACTGGGGCATCTAACACTCTCAGGCCCAAGGGCCTCTCCTCCACATGATGGCTAACAAGGCTCTCCTCTGCCACATACGTGGCCAGCACCATGGGTCCTTCCATGTGTACTCTTTGGTTGGTGATCCAGTCTCCAAGAGCATCAGGGGGTCAGGCCAGTTGACACTGTTGCTCCCTCCATGGGGCTGCAAACTCCCTCAGCTCCTTCAGTCCCTCCTCCAACTCCTCCATCTGGGACCTCACGCACAGCCCAAGAGTTGCTGTAAAGTGAATCTTGGGAATTCCAAACTTTTGGGCTAATATCCACTTATCAGTGAGTACATACCACATTGATTCTTTTGTGACTGTGTTACCTCTCTCAGGATGATAGTTTCAAGTTCCATCCATTTGCCTAAGAATTTCATGAAGGCATTGTTTTTAATAGCTGAGTAGTATTCCATTGTGTAAATGTACCACATTTTCTGTATCCATTCCTCTGTTGAGAAACATCTGAGTTGTTTCCAGCTTTGGGCTATTATAAATATGGATGTTATGAACATAGTGGAGCATGTGTCTTTATTACATGTTGGAGCATTTTCTGGGCATATGCCCAGGAGTGGAAAACCTGGGTCCTCAGGTGGTATTATGTTCATTTTTCTGAGGGTCCACCAAACTGATTTCCAGAGAGGTTGTACCAGCTTGCAATTCCACCAGCAGTGGAGGAGTGTTCCACTTTCTCCACATCCTCGCCAGCATCTGCTGTCACCTGAGTTTTAAATCTTAGCCATTCTGACTGCTGTGAGGTGGAATCTCAGGGTTGTTTTGATTTGCATTTCCCTGATGACTAAGGGTGTTGAACATTTCTTTAGGTGCTTCTCAGCCATTCGAGATATCTCAGTTGAGAATCTCTGTTTAGCTCTGTTCCCCATTTTTTGATAGGGTTATTTGGATCTCTGGAGTCTAACTTCTTGAGTTCTTTGTATACATTGGATATTAGCCTTCTATCAGATGTAGGATTAGTAAAGATCTTTTCCCAATCTGTTGATTGCCATTTTATCCAATTTACAGTGTTCTTTGCCTTACAGAAGCTTTGTAATTTTATGAGATCCCATTTGTCAATTCTTGATCTTAGAGCATAAGCCATTGGTGTTCTGTTCAGGAACTTTTTTTGCCCATGTGTTTGAGACTTTTTCCCACTTTCTCTTCTATTAGATTCAGTGTATCTGGTTTTATGTGGAGGTCCTTGATCCACTTGGACTTGAGCTTTGTACAGGGAGATAGGAATGGATCAATTCGCAATCTTCTACGTATAGACTGCCAGTTGAACCAGCACCATTTGTTGAAGCTGCTGTCTTTTTCCCACTGGATGGTTTTAGCTCCTTTGTCAAAGATCAAGTGACCATAAGTGTGTGGGTTCATTTCTGGGTCTTCAATTCTATTCCATTGATCTACCTGCCTGTCACTGTACCAGTACCATGCAGTTTTTATCACTACTGCTCTGTACTACAGCTTGAAGTCAGGGAGGCTGATTTTCCCAGAAGTCCTTTTATTGTTGAGGACAGTTTTTGCTATCCTGGGTTTTTTGTTATTCCATATGAATTTGAGGATTGCTATTTCTAAGTCTATGAAGAACTGAGTTGGGATTTTAATGGGGATTGCATTGAATCTGTAAATTGCTTTCGGCAGAATGGCCATTTTAACTATATTAATCCTGCCAATCCATGAGCATAGTAGATCTTTCCATCTTTTGAGGTCTTCTTCGATTTCTTTCTTCAGAGAATTTAAGTTCTTGTCATTCAGATCTTTTGCTTGTTTGGTTAGAGTCACACCAAGATACTTTATATTATTTGTGACAGTCGTGAAGGGTGTCATTTGCCTAATTTCTTTCTCAGCTTGTTTATCCTTTGAGTATAGGAAGGCTACTGATTTGTTTGAGTTAATTTTGTATCTGGCCACTTTGCTAAAGTTGTTTATCAGCTGTAGAAGTTCTCTGGTGGAATTTTGTTGGGAGCTGAAGTCTTCATGCCGCTCCTAGAAACCTGACCCCACCAAGCTTGGCACAGCCTTGCGGTACCTTCTGAGAACTGGTCACAATTGTTTGAAGATTAATTGTTCCCCATGCTATGGGAACTGGCCGTTCTGAAGATCGATGAGCCAGTGCGACCAGAAACCACAAGCTCCCTGCTTCCCATTCCTCCCTTTGCCTCATTCCCACCCCTCCCTTTGCCTCATTTCTGCTTTAAAAACAGCCTATGTTTCAAGAATAAATGAGACCTTGACAAGATTCTGCTTGGTCTCGCTCCTCTTTCTCGCCCGTTTTTCTTTCAGGCTTGGTCCCCCTTGACCCCACGAATAATGAGGTCCTGCAAGGCGGGACAAGTGGCGCCCAATGTGGGGCTCGAGGTACGGATCTCTGCCAGACGGACCTCAGCCCAAAAGAGGCGTAGTGCCGGCTCCAGTGTAGATTGAGGACTCTCCTCACCGCTCATGAGAAGTTTTCGTCCTTGGTAAGTGATTCTGTCCGTCTCATATAAAAAATGGGCCAGAAACTCACTAAGGAAGCAGTCTTCATTAAAGCCTTAAAAGGAACACTCAGGGAAAGAGGAGTTAGAGTTAAGGAAAAGGATTTAATTAGATTTTTTATATTTATAGATGGGGCCTGTCCCTGGTTTATAATAAATGGTCCAGAGATCCACAGAAAAAAATGGCAAAAGGTTGGAAGAGATCTTAATGAAAAATTGGAATGTGAAGGACCGGATGCTGTCCCTGCCACCGTTTTTTCATATTGGGGACTGATCCAAGACATAGTTGACACCGCGTCTTCTGACCCTGACAAACAACAATTACTGTCAGTGGCGGAATACTGTCTCCGCCCTCTGTCCCGTGCAGGATCCTTGGCCTCCCTCCCAGAAAAACGTTCCAATACACAGGCCCCTTCCAAATCTCCCTCAGTGGTCATTGATATGTCCGCTCCTTTGAACTCGGGACTCCCCCAACCGAGGCCCAGAGGTCTGGAGGCCAAAGCCTCCGCTCCGAGGCCCCCCTACCCTTCCTTGATGGATGATGACCCTCCTTTAATATGTAAGTCCCCCTTAAAATTCCCACCTCTGATTTGGGGGCTCCTTTTCTGACTCATCTTGATAAAAAGGGGAAACATTCATTTTCTACTCCCCCAGAACCTCTGATATTCCCAATTATGGTCTGGGGGACAGGTGATGACCCCCTTAACCCCAATGAGGACACAACTTTAGAAGATGAGGCAGCCCACTATCACAATTCTGACTGGCCACCCCAGGCCTCAGCCCCTCTTCAGAGACCCCCACCTTATGTCCCTCAGCAGGTTTGTGCCCCTACCCTCCTACCCCGTCCTGTTCCCAGTTCATCTCTTCTAGAGTCTAAAAGACTACTTTCAGCACAAATAGGTGAACTTAAAGAGGTCTTAAAACTCCAAAAACAGTTCGCCCAGCTTTCCACAGAGCTTGCTTCTTTACAGTCCACTCTTCATGAGACCATTCTCCCCTCGCGCGTGCTGCCCACCTACCCACTCCTAGTTGCTCATCTCTTAAGGCTTGGTAGAGAGGCTGCCCTTAAGCTCTTTGGAAAAGATCCTGATATTATAGTCCTCCCCTATAATGCCTCCCAAGTCCAGTGGCTTATCCAAAACGAAGATGATTGGGCCATTAATTGTATTTCTTTTCAAGGCACCATGGATAACCATTACCCTGCTGATAGGTTAGTTCAGTTTTTACAAAAAACGCCAGTTGTTTTCTCTAAAAGGACAAAGACTTCCCCCATTGTTGGAGCCACATTAGTTTTTTCTGATGGATCTTCTTTAGGCATGGCTGCTTTTAGTATTAATGGAGTGGTCTCTCGCTTTATGACAGCCTTCCTCTGTGCACAACTTGTTGAATTGACAGCCATTATTAAAGTTTTGAGATGTTACCAGATGTGCCTTTTAACCTTTATACAGATAGTGCCTATGTGGCCTCCTCTGTCCCCCTCCTGGAAGTTGTTCCATATATCCGCCCCTCCACCAATGCCTCTCCCTTATTCTCCAGACTACAAAAGTTAATTCTTGCCCATGAGGCCTCTTTCTTCGTTGGGCACATTCGCGCCCATTCTGGATTGCCTGGACCACTGTCTGAGGGCAATGATAAAGTAGATCAAGCCACTCAGATAATTGCTTCTGAGCTTTCTGTTCCCCCACTCACTGCTGCACAGCAGGCTCATGACTTACATCACCTTAATGCCCATACTCTGAGGCTTAATTTCAGGTCTAACAAGAAACAAGGATCATTCCTCCCTTTGAAGATGTTCCCTCTGTGGCTTCTCCTCAAGGCCCTGCTGTGCTTCAGTACCATGAGCAGTCCTCCTTCACCACACCAACTTTTTAACTTTACATGGGTAATTCTTAATGAGGCAGGAGATATAGCTAATTCAACCTCTCGGCTCTCTACCAATATCCTGTGGGGCCCCTTACAGGTTGATCTATGTGTGCTGGCCCTTGGGGCCCATGACTATTGGGACTATCGGGACTTCTTTGTGCCACAACAAAAGCCCCCCAATCCTGTCTCACAGCCGGTTTGGCTCCCGGGATGTGGATCTCAAATGAAAAGGTCCCTCTTACAAACGGTCCCTATATATATATACCCCGGAGGACATCGAGACTGCTCTCTTAACACAAAGTGTGGTTTCTCTTCTGATTATTACTGTGCCTCCTGGGGTTAAGAGACCTCTGGAGACACTTACTGGAAGCCCTCTTCCACCTGGGATTATATTATCCTAAAGAGAAAAAATCCTTCCAGATACAACCTTGGTACTGAGCCCCTCCCCATCAAAGGGGAATGTAAAGATCAATGGTGCAATCCTCTTTCCATCGTCTTCACTGACGCTGGAAAAAGGGCCTCCTGGGACAATTCCAGAGGTTATGAATGGGGATTGAGACTCTATGTCAGGGCGTGACATCGGCCTCACATTTAAAATTAAGCTCATAAAGACACTTCCACAGGGGCCTTCAGTAGCTGTTGGACCTAACATAGCCTTACGCCCTGGCCCAGACAGCGCCCCGGTAGGGTCTCCTAAACCATCAGCTGCCCCCGGGTTGACCTCAGTCCCTTCTGCTACCACCCTGTTTCGACCCACCCTTCCTATAGGGCCCCCCTCATCCGCTAATGTTATTCTCAAGTTGGTCAATGCCTCTGTTGAGACCCTAAGACTCAACAACCAGACAGAATATACAGAATGCTGGGTCTGCTGTTCCCCTCGCCCTCCCTTCTACGAGGGGGTGGCTATTCTTGGTGACCCCCTCTACACCAATGATACCAACCTGTTGAGATGGAGCAACACCGGGAGTCATGGATTAACCCTTTCCTAGGTCTCTGGATTGGGTCTCTGTTTATTGGCCCCCAAAATGGTCCCTCCTTATCAGTTAAAGGAGATTTGCAATCAGACAATTACAGTTAATACCACTTTTCAATATATCCAGGCACCCAATAATACTTACTTTATTTGCTCCACGGGACTCGCTCCTTATGTAGTTTCTGCTTCTCTATTGATATATAGGGATTATTGTGTTTTGGTTATTCTTCTTCCAAAGGTCACCTTTCATCATGAAGAAGAGCTGCTTACGTTTTGGGAGTGGGGTACAATTCGCTCAAAAAGAGAGCCCATTACAGCCATTACATTGGCCGTTCTTTTGGGCCTGGCTGGTGCAGGGGCAGGAACAGGCATAGCTTTCTTAGTTACTTCCACCCAACAGTATAACCAACTTTCTACAGCTATTGATAATGACATTTGCGAGTTACAACAAGGGTTAAAATACCTCAAAGACTCTGTAGAGTCCCTGTCAGAGGTGGTTTTACAAAACAGAAGGGGACTAGACCTTGTCTTTTTACAAGAAGGTGGCCTATGTGCCGCACTTAAGGAAGAATACTGCTTTTATGCAGACAAAACAGGGCTAGTTGAGGACAGCATTGAAAAAATAACACAGAGCCTAGAAGAAAGAAAGAAAAAGAGAGAACAGAGAGAAGCTTGGTATCAAAACTGGTTTTCCACCTCCCCCTGGCTTTCTACATTGCTTCCTAGCCTCCTGGGACCCTTTGTGGGCCTTTTATTGCTTTGTGCGTTTGGCCTTTGGGCCTTTAACAGACTAATTTTGTTAAGTCACAGATTGATTCTGCTCTCCTCAAGACCGTTGCTGTTCATTACCATCACCTTAGTGCTCAAGAATCCACCGAGGATCTCCCCCCTGGTCCCTCACCCAGTGGCCTACAGTTCTCAGTCCTGGCAAAAGAAATAGAGACCCCCTGGTACCACAGGTTGTTGAAGCTCTCCTAAGGTGGCTCTCTGAGACTCCCAACGACCCCTTTGAGGCCATAAGCTGTGGGACCAACCAATGACAGGCAACTCATTGCTGCCCCCTGGTCTGTGATGCCAGCAATGGGTGCCACTCACATAGCCTAAGACAGGAGCCTCACCAACTGCCGTGATGGTCATCCAATGATGGGAATATTGTGAGTCCATTGTCTGGGTTGCCCATCATGACCTCGGGAAGAGGGCCATCTCATTACAACTTGAGGCCTAAGGCATGAGACCTAAGACAGGTGGCCCACCGACCTCATTTTTACTAAATACAGAAGGGGGAGATGTTGAGAGCTGAAGCGGAGCTGAAGTCTTCATGCCGCTCCTGGAAACCTGACCCCACCAAGCTTGGCACAGCCTTGCGGTACCTTCTGAGAACTGGTCACAATTGTTTGAAGATTAATTGTTCCCCATGCTGTGGGAACTGGCAGTTCTGAAGATCGATGAGCCAGAGCGACCAGAAACCACAAGCTCCCTGCTTCCCATTCCTCCATTTGCCTCATTCCCACCCTTCCCTTTGCCTCATTTCTGCTTTAAAAACAGCCTATGTTTCAAGAATAAATGAGACCTTGACAAGATTCTGCTTGGTCTCGCTCCTCTTTCTCGCCCGTTTTTCTTTCAGGCTTGGTCCCCCTCGACCCCACGAATAACGAGGTCCTGCAGGGCAGGACAGAATTTTTCTGGTCACTTAAGTATACCATCATATCATCTGCAAATAGTGATATTTTGATTTCTTTCTCTCCAATTTGTATACCTTTGACTTCCTTTTATTGTCTAATTGCTCTAGCTAGAACTTTAAGAACTATATTGAATAGATAAGGAGAGAGTGAACAGCCTTGTCTAGTCCCTGATTTTAGTGGGATTGCTTCAAGTTTCCCTCCATTTAGTTTGATGTTGGCCATTGGTTTGCTGTATATCGCTTTTACTAAGTTTAGGTATGGTCCTTGAATTCCTGATCTTTCCAAGACTTTTATCATGAAGGGATGTTGAATTTTGTCAAATGCTTTTTCAGCATCTAACAAAATGATCATGTGGTTTTTTTCTTTGAGTTAGTTTATATAGTGGATTACATTGATGAATTTCCAGGTATTGACCCATTCCCACATACCTGGGATGAAGCCTATTGATCATGGTGAATGATCATTTTGATGTGCTCTTGGATTAGGTTTTTGAGAATTTTATTGAGTATTTTTGCATCTATATTCATAAGGGAAATTGGTCTGAAGTTTCTTTCTTTTTTGGGTCTTTATGAGGTTTTGTTATCAGTGTAATTGTGCCCTCATAGAATGAATTGGGTGGTGTTCCTTCTGTTTCTATTTTGTGGAATATATTTAAGGGTATTGGTATTAGTTCTTCTTTGAAGGTCTGATAGAATTCTGCACTGAACCCATCTGGTCCTGGGCTTTGTTGGATTGGGAGACTGTTAATGACTGCTTCTATTTCTTTAGAGGTTATGGGACTGTTTAGATGGTTTATCTGATCCTGACATAACTTGGTATTTGGTATCGGTCTAGAAACTTATCCATTTCATCCAGATTTTCCAATTTTGTTGAGTATAGGCTTTTGTAGTAGGATCTGAGAATTTTTTGAATTTCCTCAGAATCTTTTGTTATATTTCCGTTTTCATTTCTAATTTTGCTAATTTGGATACTGTCTCTGTGCCCTCTGGTTAGACTGGCTAAGGGTTTATCTGTCTTGTTGATTTTCTCAAAGACCCAGCTCCTGGGTTTGTTGATTCTTTGAATAGTTCTTTTAGTTTCTACTTGGTTAATTTCAGCCCTTAATTTGATTACCTCCTGTCTTCTACTCCTTTTGGGTGTATTAGCTTCTGTATGTTCTAAAACTTTCAGGTGAGCTGTTACGTTGCTAGTATATGCTCTCTCCAGTTTCTTTTTGGAGGCATTCAAAACTATGAGTTTTCTTCTTAACACTGCTTTCTTTGTGTCCCATAGGTTTCTGTATGTTGTACTTTCATTTGCATTAAATTCTAAGAAGTCTTTAATTTCTTTCTTTATTTCTTCCTTGATGAAGTTATCATTGAGTAGAGTGTTGTTTAGCTTCCATGTGTATGTGGGCTTTCTGTTGTTGTTGCCATTGAAAACCAACCTGAATCCATACTGATCTGATAGGTATCCATGGGATTATTTCAATCTTCTTATATCTGTTGAGGTTTGTTTTGTGACCGATTATATGGTCAGTTTTGGAGAAGGTACCATGAGGTGCTGAGAAGAAGGTATATTCTTTTGATTTATGATGAAATACTCAATAGATATCTGTTAAATCCGTTTGGTTCATAATATCTGTTAGATTCACTTTGTCTCTGTTTAGTCTGTGTTTCCAAGATCTGTCCATTGATGATAGTGGGGTGTTGAAGTGTCCCACTATTATTGTGTGAGGTACAATGTGTGCTTTGAGCTTTAATAAAGTTTGTTTTACGAATGTGGGTGCTCTTGCATTCAGAGCATAGATGATCAGAATTGAGAGTTCTTTGTAGGTTTTTCCTTTGATGAGTATGAAGTTTCCTTCCTTATCTTTTTTTGATGACTTTTGGTTGAAAGTTGATTTTATCTGATATTGGAATGGCTACTCCAGCCTGTTTCTTGGGACCATTTGCCTGGAAAATTGTTTTTCTGCCCTTTAGTCGGAGGTAGTATTTGTCTTTAACATGGAGGCACATTTCCTGGATACAGCAAAATGCTGGGTCCTCTTTCTGGATCCAGTCTGTCAGTCTATGTCTTTTTATTGGGGAATTGAGTGCATTGATGTTAAGAGATATTAAAGAACAGTGATTGTTGCTTCCTGTCATTTTCAATGTTATTTTTATGTTTGTGTGGCTATCTTCTTTTGAGTTTGTTGAAAGATTTCTTTCTTGCATTTTCTAGGGTGGAGTTTCCCTCCTTGAGTTTGCATTTTACATCTATTATCCTATGTAGGGCTGGGTTTGTGGAAACATACTGTGAAAATTTGGTTTTGCCATAGAATATTTTGGTTTCACCATCTATGATTATTGAGAGTTTCGCTGGGTATAGCAGCCTGGGCTATTAGAGTCTGTATGAGATCTGCCCAGGATCGTCTAGCTTTCATAGTGTCTGGTGAGAAGTCTGGTGTAATTTTGATAGGTCTGCCTTTATATGTCACTTGCCCTTTTCCCCTTACTGCTTTTAATATTCTTTCCTTATTTTGTGTATTTGGTGTTTTGACTATAATGTGACGGGAGGAGTTTCTTTTGTGGTCCAATCTATTTGGAGTTCTGTAGGCTTCTTGTATATTTATGTTCACCTCTCTCTTTAGGTTAGGGGAGTTTTCTTCTATAATTTTGTTGACGATATTTTCTGGTCCTTTAAGTTGGGAATCTTCACTCTCTTCTATACCTATTATCATTAGATTCTGTCTTCTCATAGTATCCTGGATATCCTGGATGTTTTGGGTTAAGAGCTTTTTGCATTTTGCATATTCTTTGACTGCTGTGTCAATGTTTCCTATGGTATCTTCCACACCTGATATTCTCTCTAATATCTCTTGTATTCTGTTGGTGATGCTTGCATCTATGACTTCTGATTGATTACCTAGGTTTTCTAACTCTAAGGTTGTCTCCCTTTGTGATTTCTTTATTGCTTCTATTTCTATTTTTAGTTCCTGGATAGTTTTGTTCATTTCCTTTGTCTGTTTGATTGTGTTTTCCTGTATTTCTGCCTGGATTGTCTTTTCTTGTAATTCTTTAAGAGATTTTGTGTTTCCTCTTTAGGGCTTCTAGTTGTTTACCTGTGTTCTCTTGTATTTCTTTAAGGGAGTTATTTATTTCCTTCCTAAAATCTTCTATCACCATCATAAGATGTGATTTTAAATCTGAGTCTTGCTTTTCTGGTGTGGTTGGATATCCAGGGCTTGCTGTGGTAGGCGAGCTGGGTTCTGATGATGCCAAGTAGCCTTGGTTTCTGTTCCTTATGTTCTTGCCTTTGCCTTTTGACATCTGGTTATCTCTGGTGTTAGCTGGTCTTACTCACTCTGACTGTGTCTTGACTCTCCTGGAAGTCTTGTTGTCAATACTCCTTGAAGGCCAGCTCTCTGAGAGGAATTTGGGTTTGGGGAGCTGTGGTACAGGGCCAGCTCTAGGGTGCAGACAGAAACCAGAAGGATCTTGTCCCCACCGGTCCCTTGGTTCCTGTGTCCTGATGGCTCTGTGAGGGTCCATCTTGATCCAGTGAATTTGAACAGAAGTGGTGGTCTTGCCTGTGCTTGAAGGTATGTCAGCACTCCTGGGATACCAGCTCTCTCCTGGCACTATTTGAGAATGGAGCCCTGTGTCACAGGATCTGCTCCCTGCCACCAAAAGAAACCAGAGGACCACTCCTCAGTTACTGTGTCCTGGGGATTCCAGGTAGGTCTCTCTGAGCAGACAGGCTTGCCCACACTCCTGGGAGTCTAGCTTTCTCATGGCACTATTTGGCTATGGAGCCCTGGTGGCCCTGGCAGAGGTCTCCCACCACAGATGGAAACTGGGAGGCTTCTTCCTCTTGTTCTTTCTTTATGGTAAAATCTAACTTAAAATTTTTTTACTTACTGCTGTAATTTTTATTTTAACCATAACTTTTAAAATTTACTTCCAAATAATAGCTTTCCATATGAAGTATATATCAAAATTATCGCCTCTATCATGATTATTTTCCTTGTGTTTTAAAAAACAATTCTTTCAGGGCAGCTTTATTATGGATAAATTAACTTTATTTTTATTTATTTGAGAAAGCATTTTATTTCTTTCTTAATGAGTGAATCTTAATGAATACTTTACTGGATAGAGAACTTCTAGAAAGTGTCCTTCTCTTAGTGAACACATTAAGTAGTTCACTCACCCCTCTGTTCTTTCATGTGAGTGGCTATGAGAAATCTGTTGTAATTCTGTACCATCTTACTCTAGAAGTGAGGTTACTTGAAACTCTGGAATACTCTTTCAAGATTTCCCCATTTGTTAATTTCTACAGTTTGAATATGATTGAAGTTGTGGTGTGTATTTGCAAGTTATGTACTTATTAGTGGAATATATAATCTATTTTCTTTTTCTTTCTCATATTTAGATCAATATGTCAAAAGTTTTGCAAGTTGTGTGTGTGTGTGTGTGTGTGTGTGTGTGTGTGTGGCTTCTCACATGCTAGGGCTTCTATTGAGCCACATCCCCAGCCTGATGTTTTGCAGTTGTCATGTACTCAGGCATTCACTTTCATCCCCACTCACTGTCTTGCTTCTGTAAGTATCTCAGTTTGGTACATTTCTTTTGTCCCTAGCACTATTTTTCAGCATACCAATCCTATCCATGTCCATCTTATTCTACTGAGGACCCTTTCACAGACATTTGCCATTTCTCACACTGCATTTAATTCCTCATATTTTCTTTTAACTCATCACAGAAGTCTCACGTCTCACCAAGCATTATATTCTGCTCTTGGATGCTGTCTAATTTTTATGGCATCCCATAATAGTTATTTACTTAAATTCCTCTTTGTTCCAATGTCTTCGTCATATCAGAAATGTACTTATCACTTGCTTTGTCTTCTCATTCTCCATGTTTATTTGTCTTCTTTTTCTTTTGTGACAAGATCTCACTGTGTAGCACCAGTTGTACAGAAACTCAATATCTAGACCAGGCTGACCTTGAACTCACAAAGATGTACCTGCCTCTGCCTTCCCACTGTTGGCTTTTCCTTTGAGAAGTAGGATTCTACTGAATGTGTTGTGAATATTCATACTGAAGATATCTGTGTTTGAAGGTGCAGTAGCAGTAAGCTAGAGACTTTTGATTCCACTAGAATACTTGCATCAATTTCCCTCTCCCGAGTATGCTTTTCCCAAGGAATTTAGAAAAAGAGTTCTCATTTTGGAACACTTTGGGCTGCAATCAGCTGTAATTTTCTTTGCATTAGGTTGGTGTGGGGGAAGGCAGTGACAACTAATGGATACATGACTGAATCTCTGTCTGTAGGAGGGACTGTAGATCTGAGCTGTAAAATGTTTTCCCTGGATGGCACATTTTCATTTGGGAGAAGGCTCTGAGGGCATTTGACGTCAAGTATTCCTTTCAATTGTCCAGGAAAATCACGGCGTCTTAGAGGACTATTGCCCAAGCAGCTCTTGAGCATGAACAAACAACAGCCTGCAGGTAACAAGGTATTTTGCAGTCTTCCGCATTCCATCCTATTTACCAGCTTAGCCTTCCTATCAGTTATGGGAGCTGAGGCCTCTCCTCCAGGATGGAAATCTCAACTGTTACATGCTGTGTACTGAGATGTTCAAGATCCCAGGCATCCAGCATACCTCCAATCTCCACCCACTGCTGTGCCCCAAAATGCACAGTGACTCAGTTTCTTGTTGTAAGGGCTGGTGATTTCTTGTCTCTGAGCATATTAGAGCTGCATGAAAATTCTTACCTGTGGGGCCATGTTTGTGATGTACCTTAATCAGTACATTCCCTGTGGGTTGGTTATATAGATCATGTTCAGTACAAAAAGCAACAAAAAATGAAAGTACTGATCTGAGAGACCCAGGAGGGATCATGGAAATGTAGGAGAAGGGGGTTCCAGGACACAGTAAATTCTATTTTCATTTAATTTTGTCACTTGTAATATAAAGATAAGATTTTTCAGAATTTAGGTAATAGGTGAAAACATAGTAATATTCTATGCATTTCACATCTATAATATACTGAAGTTCTAATCATAAAAAAGGTTATTTAAAAGCTTCAAAATGAGTAATTACTCAGTTATCAACTGTTCCTCATTTATAGTATAGTATATTATTTGTATTTATTAATTAAAATAAAGCATTTAATTGGAGCTGGCTTATGTTTTAGAGGTTTAGTCCATTGTCACCATTGGAGGAAGCATGGTGGCCTGCAGGTAGACATGGTGCTGAAGAAGTAGCTGAGGGTTCTACATCTGGATCCACAAGCAAGCTGCAGGAAGAGAGAGAGAGAGAGAGAGAGAGAGAGAGAGAGAGAGAGAGAGAGACTAGGGTGGTCTAGTGATACATCCTCTCCTACTAGGTCTCATCTCCCAATAGTGCCACTCCCTATGAGCCTATTGGGGCCATTTTCATTCAAACCACCACAGAGACTTAATACCCTAAATCTGTCTGATACCAAAATTCTTTCAAATAATCTCTACCAATGCTGGAATGGACATTGTTGTACAGTCACAACATTCTCAGAAAAATGTTTCATTTTAAGATAGATGTGGGAAGCAAAATTTCATAGAAACTTACAGTCACAAGTGAATGAAGTCATAATTTTCAGAAGTTAAAAATTTCTGAACCTTATTTTAGTGTCCTTGAAGCTTAAAAGAAGGGTGGAAATCACTCCTACTTATTAAATAAATGTGTCCGAGCTCTGACACAGCTAGATGACAGATCACGTGCCCAATCAAAAAATGGGCACAGGATTGTATGTGCATGAACACACAACATAGGCATATATGTGGGGATCATAAATTTAACGTCTGACCCATGGCATTCGAATGTATAAGAGTGTCTTCAACATATACGCAATCTGTATCATTGTTTATTCCATGAGTGGATGTTGTGATATTGCGAAAGTATTAATATTTTAATTACTTGTCATATGAGAAAGTCAAAGGGGAAGTATCAGTGCCAAATCACAGAAATACTGGGACCAAATACCCTCAAATACCTGATACTAGTGGTATTGTTAAATTCTTAAAAATCCTCTAGTATCAGCTCTCCACCATCCCCCATTGAGAGTCTAGTAACCAAACATCTTTGAATTGCTACATCATACTCTACAGAGAAACCAAAGTATGGCTGGAGAGATGGCTCAGTGGTTAAGAACACTGACTGCTCCTCCAGAGGGCCTGAGTTCAATTCCCAGCAACCACATGGTGGCTCACAACCATCTGTGATGGGATTTGATCACATCTGGTGTGTCTGAAGACAGCAATGGTGTACTCACTTAAATAAAATAAAGAATGCTAAATGTAATGATATACTGTTTTAATACATGAAAATGTAAAATGTTCCTGTCATATGAACATATCTTGACCTGATCCCAAACAACTGTCTTAGGTTAGTTTGTGTCATTCAGTTCAGGTAAGGGATATAAGAAAAATAATTAGTTTTACAAAACTCGCCCTTAGCAATTTGCAATAAATGGTTTGGAATCTGAAGAGTATTTGTAGCCTATGTTTTATAAGGTCTTTTCACTTCTCTCAAAATGTTTGCCACTGAAAGAAACTACAAAGGAAACAGTGCACAAATTATGGGAAAACATTATGAGGTTGCTTTCCCTTCAAATTTGTGCACTGAAGGGAAAGCAACCTTATAATGTTTTGCCATAGAAACACATGCTTCCAAGCTTACAAAACAAACGTACCTACCATCTTGACAATGACATATAATAGAATATGGCTAGCACCTCCGACTTGCACATTTCTAACTGCTTTTTCCTCTTGAAGTTAGTGATTTTTCGGAGATAGGTCATTGTAGGTTTATGTTGCTCATTATATTATTATTATAAAAAAATAATTCTCAACCATGGACATGTTTCTGACTAGAAATCTATTTAGCTACTTGATTTTGATAGGTACTGATGTTGTTCCATGTAGGGTGTTTGTGTGCATCTATCAATCGACTATACAAGCAATGGACTACTGGTATATCCATGATGTGTTTGCAAGTGGATTGAGCTGCCGCTGTTGACCTGTGAACTAAACTGCTATTTTCCTGACAACGCAGATGGGAGTTGCTCCAAAGAACCATTTCTAAACAGGTTCACTTCCTCTGTAGTCTTTCTTTTCCACTACCTCTGGTGGCTAGTGGGCTAGAAGGGAGGTTAAAGTATTTACTAACCATTATTAAAGAAGGCTTTGAAAAATTAAAGCTATTGCTTATTGTAGTTACTGAGGTTTTGAATGAAAAAGAAAGTGAAAGTAGACTCCATAATATGGGAAAAAAAGGACCTTACTGCTTCCTGAGTGTGAACTTGATAGTGGGTGTAGTGGCTATTCCTGATTGTCAACTTGACTATATCTGGAGTGAACTACAATCCAGAATTAGAAGGCTCACCTGTGATCCAGATCTTGAGTCTGAAAGACACAAATTTCAGGTGTGGTGGTATGCACACCTCTAATTTGGGCCACACCTGCTGCTGGAGATCTACATAAGGACATTGGAAGGAGGAAGATTCACTCTTAGCCTTCAAGCCTTGTGGGATTAAGCGACTGCTAGATCTTCGGGTTTTCATTCACAGCTACTGCTGACCATTGTTGGGGAGTTGCACTACAGACTGTAAGTCATTAACAAATTCCCTTACTATTTAGAGACTACCTATAAGTTCTGTGACTCTAGAGAACCCTGACTAATACAGTGGGTATAAGCAGACACAAGCAGTGGCGTTGTGGATTGCCCTGGTGCTGTTTGCATTTTGATGTTAATTCCACTTCCTCAAGAGGGGTTGCCCCTAGAAGGAGTGGATCATGTACTCAGGTGAATTTGTGTGAACCACTTCTCATTTTAACCAGTCAAATAAAGGATAGAGCCTGTGATTGGGCAGCGGAAGGGAAAGGTGTGGCTAGAGGTTTTAGAGAGGGGAAAGAGAGGAAGGAGAGGGGTAGATGAGGAGACAGAGAAAGTCGGAGGTGGAAGGAAGATGGATCAGAACCATGTGGCCTGGAGACACCACAAGTAGCAAGGGATCTCATAGCTAGGGAATAGAGAGAGTAGTGTAGTGGTATATTTGCCCAACCTAGGCATGCAGCTTATAAATATTATAACTGAATTGTGTATTTCTTGCATGGGCTTATTGGGGTTGGAAATTTACTGCAACAGAGTGGGACAAGAAGGGGTTAAAACTAAGGACCTTTGAGAATGTAACATTTCATAACTGCCCTGTAACATTGTGACTACTTAGGTAAAGATGTCTGTTGGGGAATGTAATATTTTGTAGCTATCCTGTGACCTTGTTAATTTAATTTACATTTAATTATAGGTTTTTATGTATGTATATGTCACATATGCCATGTATGTACAGGTGTCATCAGATGCCAGAACAGGAAATTGGATGTCCTGGAGCTGGAGTTACACATGGCTGTAAACCACCTTATGTGAGTGCTGGTAACAGAACTTGAGTCCTTTGGAAGAACAGCAAGCACTTTTAAGCACTGAGCCTGACTGTACTGTATCAAGTTTAAAATATGGATATTCGCTTAAACTCTCTACACAAGGATTGTCTTGTACCAATATGACAGGTGGTTTATTCAAGTTGTTTATACAAGAGTGTGCTGTCCCTCTTTTCATGACATTTTCATTTTGTGTATTAATTGAACTCTTTCCTGTAATGATGCAAGACTTGAGAAGCCAAATTTCGTTGCAGTATCTTGGTCCTCTGTCTCAGATGCACATTCTTCAGGAGCAAGGTAAAACAGAGTGGGCTACCTCTCTGGCTGAAAACTTCATTATTCTCACCACCCACCTGACTCTCCTGGCCGGCACCATGTCTATAAGTCACAGAAAGATCTTTCAACTCCTTTGTGAACACAGTGGCCTTTCCATCTATCTAATTTCACCAACTTTAGCACCTTCCTTTTTTGTCTTAAAACGGGATACTAATTCACTAAATGGTCTATGAAAGAGAGATGTCATGTCACTGGTAGGGACTTGGAAGGCCATGTGCACTAAGTTCTCTGGCATAATTACAACACCCCAGAATCTAAGGGAAAGGAAATGTTCCCATCAGAGACAACACCTCCCAGATTACCTCCTCCTAGGTAGTTTTGAATGATTCAGAGGTGCATGCTTCAGATTTAGGGTGTATCTTCTCTTTCAGATAGGGAACCAGATGTCAGTGCCAGCAAGATACCCTTTGGAATGCATCCTGTAGAATTGGAATAAATTTCATCTGCAAACCCTAGTAACAAATAGGCTAACATTTTCCTATATGATAGGCTTGCTATAATATGAGATAAATAATGGAGAAATGGCCAGAACATAACATGTTCCACTTGTAAAATAACATTTTAGTGATGGGAAATGGCATGGCATGAAATGCTGTATGTACAGGATTTTTTGATATTTAAAAAAATTGTTAAATTTGTTCTAAGTAGATTTGTGTCAGGTGCTATGTGTCTTAGGTTCCTCAATGGTGATGGCTGTTCCATATGCAGAACAATTAAAAAACCCAAAGCAACGCCACCTTTGTTTCTTGCAACAGGTAGCAAACTCAGAACACTCTACAATGTAGAACAGGTACTTTCTTATAACAATGTACAACCTAAGAGAGATAAAACAAGATTTAGGAAGCTCGGTGGATTGCCCTGGTTGATACAGCAAGACTGTACAACACCTCTGATCTGACATGATAAGTTTCACAATAACAATGGGGCAAACTTTAACAGAGACTAGCAGGTATAGGGTGACTGAGGCAGCCCACCATTTTCCAGAATGCTTGCATGTTATAAGTGACTATAAATGCCCAGAAGGGGGGCTTTGATGTCATCATTGTAGACCCCAGTTTAAAATATAATGGTGAGATGGAGTTGGAAATGGGAATCATATAGCTGGCTGGTTGAGAGCCTAGGGGCTAATAGCATCAAAACTCTCAAAACCACCAAGCTGGCTATCATAGTTAAAGAACCAAATGAAAACTGAC
The DNA here is from genome assembly GCA_019843965.1 of Rhynchomys soricoides. Classification (NCBI taxonomy): domain Eukaryota; kingdom Metazoa; phylum Chordata; class Mammalia; order Rodentia; family Muridae; genus Rhynchomys; species Rhynchomys soricoides. The sequence continues at coordinate 80,461 of JADRCH010006848.1, forward strand.
AGCCTTCCTTGAGAACGTAAGATTCTCTCTAATTAAATATGCCTTTATGATCTCCAACACTTGGGGAGAAAAAATAATCTTAAAGGATGAATTCATCACACAAGCAGCCCCAAGTACTGGGAGATAGTTATAAAAGTAAGCAATGAGGTCAAGGGTTTCCATTAATTACTTCCTCCACGTGGCTATCTCATATTTGTTTTGTTGTTGGTCAGTTGGTATTGTTTTGCTTTTTTTTTTTTTTTATGACAGAGATAAGGAGGAAGATCAAAAGGTTCTACAAGGGACTGGAGAGATGGCTCAGCGGTTAAGAGTACTGACTGCTCTTCCAGAGGTCCTGAGTTCAATTCCCAGCAACCACATGGTGGCTCACAGTCATCTGTAATGGGATCCAATGCCCTCTTCTGGTGTGTTTGAAGATAGCTACAGTGTACTCATATACATAAAATAAATATTAAATAAATATTTTTAAAATGTTCAATAAAATGAAAAATACAAATTAAGAGTGACAGAGCCAACTCCTGGAAGCCTAATACAGCCCAAGGGCCCCATCAGATATTTAGTTGGATATTCTTTACATGCCTTTTGTCAGTTTACAATACCTGACCATGAGAAATAGAACTGCTTCACTTAGCCTGCAACAAATCTCCAAATATACTGTGGGAAGCTAGGTTTTTGGAGGGTTACCTCTCCCAGGGGCCAAAAGGAGGACAAATAAATATCTGGTTTTGTTATGGTTCTTGAATGAAGTGGCCCAAGACCTCAGTCAGTCTCCAAATGAAGGGTTACCACATACGAGGCTAAACATAGAGTAACTCAGAAGTGGCTGACAGAACTATTTTTCCTCACAGATGCAGAAACCTCCTACAATGTGTTAAACTAATATGGAAGTGAACTCTCTCTGCACTCCTTGGTTTCCATTTGTTCAGAAAACCTACTTTCTCAATTTTTTCACATGAAGGCTCAATGTCCTGTCTCTGCCTGGGAGAGACTCACTAACTAAAATGGGAGCCCAGGTAATTTTCTAGCCCAGTTCTGAAAGACTGCACCATCTAACCTCTAGAACAAAGGGACCCAAGAGTGAATCTCAACCCTTCCTGACCTGCCAGGAATCAATCCTCATGTCTTGAGCACAGGTATCCCTTAAAGGGAAATTACATAGTTAAAGTCTCTTTTAGGGTTTTATTGGTCTTCTCTACCTATCTTGAACTTTAGGATCTGTAAGCACAATGAAGTTTCCAATCAATCCGCAGAATATTAGCTAATCTCTAACTTACCTGGGACACAAATGTGGGTCCATTGAATGATGCTATAAGCTTAGAAAAACCATACCTTGGAAGAATTTCTTTTAGTAGTTTTAGTTATCATCTGTGCAGTCTCATGTTTAGTTGGGAAAGTTTCAGTACACCCTGCAAAGGTATCTATAAATACCAGCAAATATTTGTATCTGAATTTTCTTGGTTTTACCTCTGTGAAGTCTGTTTCCTGATAGACTCCTAGCTTGGTACTCCAGTATTGAGTACCAGGGTTCTTCTCATTGGCAACTGTATTAGTTAATTGACAGGCCTTACAGTTTTTAACAATTTCAGCTATTTTTGAATTGGTATCTTTAATTCTAATGTGAGACTGGCAGACTAAGTTCTTTATTCTTCCGAGTCCCATGTGTGAAGAACAATGGATCCTTTCCTGTGTGCGTGTACCCATTTTCTCTGGTACAATTAGTTTGTAGTCAGCTGTCCATCATCTCTTATGACACTGAGACATGGGCAGGTTTTTTGCCCAGATCACATCTTCTATCTGGTCAAAGAGTGTAGGATCTCCTGGGTCTAGGGAAATTAAGGACATGAGGGGCCCAATTTCTAGCCCCCCCCCGGGCTGTCTTGTTACCCTCTGAGATGGAGTTTAGTCCTTCCTTCTGCCATCAGACCTCTCTCCCTATAAATAGCCTCATGGATATGAGAGGTATCAAAGGCACACCAGCCATCTCTGTCTCCTGTCTTTTCTCAGCCTTGGTCAGAGCTGCCAGTTCAACTTTTTGGGCTGATATTCCTGCCTGGAGTGGCTCAGCCCACATGATCTTGGTGTTTGAGACCACTGCTGCCCCAGCATACCTCTGCCCATCCTGAATAAGGCTGCTGCCATTGGTGAACCACATTACCTCTGCATCCCTCAAGGGGTATATTGGTCCCATGGATGTGGGCCAAATGTCCAAACAGTCATGCAGAGGCCTATCTACCGAGGTCAGGGTCAGGCAGCTGAAAAGTTATCCTGGGGGCGTTCAAGAAGAGAGGCTGGTAATGAGTCATTCTGGCATCATCTTTAACCAGGAGGTCATTGCTGCACTGATGTGCAAACAGGATGGGGGGGGCAGGTTCTGGCAATTGGTAACAGATTGACCATTGGCTAACACCAGAGCCCAGAGTCCCCCGAGTCTACGGAGGTCACCTGTAGTTGGCAGAATAAATAAAGGCCTTCTTAGCCAAGGCTCAATAGTCCAATTTTTTCAGGGCCTCTAAGAGGTCCTGTATTTTTGTTTTGTTTCTGCTTCCACTGGAAAGTCATTTAAAAACTGAAGAAGAAGAGACTTTATCTTCAGGTTTTAGCAAGACAAAATTGAATTAGCATCTCTACTTCTGATGTGGGACTGGCAGACTAAGAACTTTATTCTCCAGGGTCGATGTGTGAAGAACAATGAATATTTTTCAGTAATTTATAAAGTTGGACTTTATAAATTATCAACAAAGAAGCTGGTGGGTTTCAATTTTACTTTTAGGGTCACCCTGGGCTTGGGGAGGGAATACTTTTGATATTCAGATCCCCCTTACCTCCTTCTTCTGAAGCTATCTGTTTTAGGCATCTCCCACAATCTTCTGTGGCTGCCAACAGGATCTTTGCCAGGTCTTGAGTCTGTTGCTTCTGTCCTCTCATCTGCTTCTCCTCTGCAGTCCCTTTTTATTAAATATTCTCTCTGACGCTATCATAAAGTCCCTCAGACTCCTTTCTCCTAACCTCTCAACCCTCTTGTCTTAGTTAGGGTTTTACTGCTGTGAACAGCCACCATGACCAAAGTAAGTCTTACAAAGGACAACATTTGGGTCTGGCTTACAGGTTCAGAGGTTCAGTCCATTATCATCAAGGCAAGAACATGGCAGCATCCATGCAGGCATGGTGCGGGAGGAGCTGAGAGTTCTACATCTTCATCTGAAGGCTACTAGCAGAATACTTACTTCCAGGCAACTAGGATGAGGGTCTTAAAGCCCACATCCACAGTGACACACCTACTCCAAGAAGGCCACACCTACTCCAAAAGAGTCACACCTTCTAACAGTGCCATTCCCTGGGCTGGGCATATACGAACCATCATATTTCACTCCCTGGCCCCCATAGGCTTGTTCAAACATATGAGTCTATGGGGGCCATACCTAACCATAGCATAATGCAAAATACATTTACTCCAACTTCAAAAGCTCCCATAATCTATCTATTGCAGTCTCAACAATGTTAAAAGTCCAAAATTCAAAGTCTCTCCTAAGATTCATCTAATCACTTAACTGTAATCCTCAAAGCAAGACAAGAAACCTGCTGGGCAAACTATAAACTCTGCATCTACATGTCTGATGTCAAAGCAGTCTTCAAATCTCCAACTCCTTCTTCATCTTTGTTGACTGCAACAAACTTCTTTCTCCTGGGCTGTTTCCACTTCCTGTTAGCAGATAGCTCATGGCTCTGGCATCTTGACTATCTTGGGGTCTCCCAGGCAACTTCCATGTTACAGATTCTTGTTTCGGTGTCTGGGATCCACACATGATTTTCAAGGCTCCTCCAAAGGGTACTGGCATCTCCAATACAGTGTGTTCTTCTGCAGCAACTAGGCTTCACCAATAGCCTATCATAGGCTCTCTTCACGGTGTTAAGCTTCAAATACTTTGCATGACTCCTTCAGTCCTGAGCCATCAACTGCTACTGAGGCTTCACCTTCACCAAAGGCCTTCCATGGCCTCTCACATTACCAAGCCTCAGCTTCTGTTTATGACACCCTCATGCCTTCAAAACCAGTATCACTTAGATGGCTCTTACACACTACCAAGTACAGCTGTAGTACAAGGTACAACCTTGGCTATCTCTGCAACATAGCATCTTTGTGCTCTAAGAAAATACTTCTCAGAAAATTTCACCTCAGTGATGCTGGTCTCTTCTTAATCACTACTAATTTCTTAGCTCCAGCTAACCAGCATCAATTGTCTCAGTAGTCCCTTCTGTTTTTCACTCTAAATCCAGAGACACATGGTTAAAGCTGCCGAGTTCTGCTGCTTGCAGGAGCCGGAACATGGCCCCCTTGTTCTATGATATTATCATTACATTTCTGTTTCCCAACTCCTTCACTGCCTAAGCCTGACTGTCCTGGATCTTGCTTTGTAGATTGACCTTGAAATCAAGGATCTTTGTGCCTATCTCCTGGGATTAAAGGTATGTACCACCATGCCTGGACTTAAGCTTTTCTTCACCTAGAGTTTGCTCTGTCCCAGACTGGCCTTAAACTCAGAGATGTGCTTGACTTTCTCTCCTAGGATGTAAGGTGTGTAGCACCAAGCCTGGACCTAAATTTTGCTGGGTGGGATCTTACTACTCCCTTAATTCAATTTAATATCTTAGAACATAAGATTCAGCTTCATTTCACTTCCTGGTTCCCTTTAATACTTGAACCATATTTTTTATATTTTTTCTTTCTAAGCTTACTATGATTGTTCAAACTGCTCTTCATGAAACTTAACCAGAGAACAAAGTCTCAGATGGGCTTTTTTGAGACTTCCTTTGTCAATGCAATTAATCTGAGTCTCTTTTCCTTAGCCTCAGGCAGACTCTTCAGACACAGGCAAAAAGCAGACATACTCTTCACCAAAACACCACAAAAACAGTCTCTAGGCCACATTGAAATTCTCCACTGAAACCTCTTGGGCCAGGTCCACACAGTTCACATCACTCTTAGCAACAAAGTCTTCCATATTCCTACTAGGGTAGCCCATTAAACCCCAGTTAAAGCATTCCAATTCTTTCCAAACCCAAAGTCCCCAAATCCGCATTCTTCAGACAAAAGCTTGGTCAGGCCTATCACTGCAATACCCTACTCCCAGTACCAACTTCTGTCTTAGTCAGGGTTTTACTGTTGTGAACAGACACCATGACCAAAGCAAGTCTTATAAAGGACAACATCTAATTGAGTCTGGCTTACAGGTTCAGAGGTTTAGTCCTTTATCATCAAGGTGGGAGCATGGCAACATCCAGGCAGGCATAGTACAGAAGAAGGTGAGAGTTCTACATCTTCATCTAAAGGCTTCTAGCAGAATACTGACTTCCAGGCAGCTAGGATATTGGTCTTAAAGCCCACACCCCCAATGACACACCTACTCCAACAGGGTCAGACCTTCTAATAATGTCAGTCCCTGGCTGAGCATATACAAATGTCTTAGTGAGGGCTTCTTTTCCTGCACAAACATCATGACCAAGAAGCAAGTTGGGGAGGAAAGGGTTTATTCTGCTTACATTTCCACACTGCTGTTCATCACTAAAGGAAGTCAGGACTGGAACTCAAGAAGGTCAGGGAGCAGGAGCTGATGCAGAGGTCATGGAGGGATGTTTCTTACTGGCTTGCTTGCTTTCTCTGGCTTGCTCAGCTGGCTTTCTTATAGAGCCCAAGACTACCAACCCACAGAAGGTACCACTCACAACGGGCCCTCCCCCCTTGATCACTAATAGAGAAAATGTCTTACAGCTGGATCTCATGGAGACATTTTCTCAATTGAAACTCCTTTCTCTGTGATAACTCCAACTTGTGTCAAGTTGACACACAAAAGCAGCCAGCACAACAAACTATCAGATCTCTGAAGCTTTTTCTTAATATCTGGTGCTGCCTGATTAATAAAAGCTAGATCAACTGCTGCCTTTGCTTCTGGTGATTTGGGGTCCATGGAGCTATATTGTAGAAATGCCTCCATGATCTTCTCTAAATAAGCTGCAGGGCTTTTATTTTCTCCCTGCCTAATGTCATACACTCTGGCCAAACTCCTGAGCCATCTTGCAGCCACCTTGAGATCTGCCAGCAGAGTCTGATTGTAGACCAAGAGCCTCCTTTTACCACCTCCTCTTTAACACCATTGAAGAATGGTGTTAAAATTCCAATCTCCGTGAGTTAGGAGGAAGCAAGCATCAATAGCTGCTTACTTACTGGTGGGCTCAACTTTGTGGCTAGGAACTAGCTTCTTGGCTTCTTCTGTTGTGAAGGGAACCTGTAGAATGTAGTAGAAATATATGTTTGTCAAAGTCACTTTGCCAAAGTCATCTTATACGTAATGAGAAATGCAAACACAACACATAAAAACACAAATATAACCTTCCCTCTCTATCAGGCAGAAACAAGAAACAAACAGAATGTGGTGCACACACACTAGAAAAGAACCAGATTAATGGGTATCTATTGGCTCCCCCAAGCTCAAGCCTACCCCAGACTGAGACTCAGGATGCCTCCTGGCCCTGCTGTAGCCACAGTTCCTAGATATGTCTATCCCTAACTGCAACCAGCCATGGGTACAAAATCAAGTCCTTGTTCCCAGAAAGATGTGGCACCATTTAGAATCAGTAAACAGAGAAAGCCACAACCAGAAACAAAAACAAACCAAGAACAGAAAATGATACAGCCAGCAGTAACAAGAAACAACCAGAAGGTGGCACTCACACAAGACAGATGTGGCATCACTTAGAATCTGTGAACAGAGACAGCCAGCAACAAAAACAAAAACCAGGAAAAGATACAGCCCACACTAACAAGAACAAACCAGAAGGTTGTGCTCACACACAAGATGGATGTGGCATCACTCAGACCTGGAAAAAAAAGATACAGCACACAGTAACAAGAACAAACCAGAAGGTGGCGCTCTCACACATGACAACTTGTAATTTTGCGCAGATAAAATGACATAGTCATTTATCTTTATACAAGTTTTCTTTCCACTCTGTAGATAACACAGAAAGTGTCTAACATTCAAATTAGCCACCACGCAAATAGCAAAACCAAAACTTTTGCACCACTGCACAAGTACTCACCTACTCAGACCACATAGGAAGCTTCTGATACTCAGATTCCTCAGCATGGCTCAAACCTAGAAAAATTACCTTGGCAACACAAACCACCAGGTTCCACACAAGTAAGTCATCTCAGCATGGCTGGAAGGGTTCCACATTTACCATTACACAAGCTTGCTTCTGTTCCACTCTGCAGATCTTACAGAAAGCTCAGACAAATTCAGGGCTCAGACAGGCAAGAAGCAAGAAGTTTAACACAGTATTACCAAAATAAAATCACAAATACCTAAACTAGCTTTGCTGGCTTCAAGACTCTCCAGATCAGTAGTCCTGTGTGTCATGGGGAACATACCAGCCAATGTACCAAAATTCAGTGCCAGGGAAGTGTTAGTGGTTCCCCAAAAATAAACAGGAGCAGATCTGATGCAACTCACAGCAGGGTTTTTATTCTATTGGAGCTACTTGCTCCCCCCCCCCCCCCCCAAGCAAACTGCTGTTATGCAGGACAGTTTTGGTGGGGGACAGAGGAGCCCTGAATATCTATCTGGGCAAGGTTATATAGTAAGCTGCAAGTGGGAGGGTGAGTGTGCAAGCATCTAATTGGGAAGTTACTGTGGCCTTTAACATAACGGGCTGGTGCTGGGAGTCATATCATAAACCTAGTTTCTTACTCCCCTCTGCATTGGTGGGCATTAGGCAGGGGGTGGGCTTGTAACCTGGGGGTACATATTTGTTGGGGAAATAACCTGGTCTTTTGGGGGGTTATCCTAGACACTGGAGCTAGATTTGGGATTTGTTGGGGGTAACTTGGAAAATAATGCTAGGTACCAGCCTGTTTGTTAGTTTATCAGAGTTCAAACTTAGGTCAGATTCTTTAAAACAAGGTCTGAATTTAAAAGATTATGTCTCTCACTGTTTCTTTAAGATGAATTTCTCTGGTATTGGTTTCAGGAGAAATATGGTTTAAGAAGTATTTCCTAAAATATAGCTTGGAAATTATTATTTCTCTAAATGAAACATCACTCATTTGATTTGGTTCTGTGCTTTTTGTTGAGAGAGTTTTACTATGAATATTTTTAACATGTTCCCAAATGTAGTTTTTTGGTATCAAAGGATACCATCCTGTTTCATTGAATGAAATAATTTGTTTCATTTACATTATTGAAGTGGTAGACTCAATTGACATCTTTTTCTTTTTTCTTTACAATCCTGTTTCACTGAATGAAATAATTTGTTTCATTTACATTTTTGAAGTGGTAGACTCAATTGACATTTTTTTCTTTTTCCTTCTGGTATAATTAATGGAATAAAAAAGTCTTCAGTTAAAAGATATAACTCATATTTGGCTTCTGGATAAGATGGTAGATTGGAAGCTTCCTCTCTGTGAAAGACAAGAGTGGGATAAAAAACAACAGACCCCTGACCATGTCACTCCATATAGCATGGTGTGCTGCAATCCAAAACCCAGGTAAGAACACCTATAACCCGGCTCACAGTCCACCTTCCAGCCAACCCACCTGCTCCACTACTATGACACCACATATCACATGGAGTTCTACAATAGGAATTTTAAGTAGAGACCCTATCCATAGTTCATCCTGAGGACCATGTGGCATCTTGTCCCCTGACTCTGTCCACTGTTACCCAAGTCCCTGTAACCCAAGGAACACCTTTATAATCTGTTGAGCTTTCTACAGTGTAATGGCTATTCCTGGTTGTCAACTTGACTGTATCTGGAATGAACTACACTCCAGAATTGGAGGGCATACCTGTGATCCAGATCTTAAGGCTGGAAGACACGAGTTTCTGACCTGGATCTTGGCATGGAGATCTTGAGGTATAGTGGCCATGAAAAGCTTAGGCCTGGGCAAGGTAGTACATGCCTTTAATCCCAGTAGACTGAGACAAACAGAGCTCTGAGTTCAAGATTAGCCTGGGACAAGCAAGTCCCAGATCCAGACATGGTGGTATACACCTTTAATCTGAGCCACACCTTCTGCTGAGGGCCTACAGAAGGACATTGGAAGAAGATTCACTCTTCATTGACTGCTTGCACTTACTAGCCAGCACATCTGTTGGAACCTACTTCTACAGAAGACCAGCTGAAACAATTAACCTCATGGGCCTGAGCAACTACTAGATTCTTGGACTTTCCATCCACAGCTGCCCATTGTTGGGTTAGTTGGACTACAGGCTGTAAGTCATCACAATAAGTTCTCTCAATATAGAGATACAGTCCATAAGTTTTATGACTCTAGAGAATCCTGGCTAATATACACATGCTTCTAAAGATGGATGGTGAGAATCTTATAAGCCTACAGAAAGTTTCCTATCTGTAGGATAGGAAGCACCTATCATCAGCTGTGCTTAAATTCAAACATAGTTGCCAGGAGACTAAACCACAAGAAATATTCAGATAGTCCTCAACCTGACCAGTTAGTGTAACAGCAAAGGTCCAAACACCCACTCAACAGAAGTAATAATACCAGAGAGCCATTCCAAGAAAGACTAAAAATGATCTAACTCCAGATGTGTAGGTCTCATTACAAAAATTCAAACAATAACCAAGACAATATTTTTTTCTAGAACATGACATTAATTTCAAAAAAGCAATTATACATATGTTTAAGAAACTCAATGAAGGTATTAATCAATGCTTGAATTGATGTTAATCAAGACCTTGCAGACACAAACAATTGATTGAGATAAAGAAAACAATTCAAGATATGAAAATAGAATTTGGGGGCTGGAGAGATGGCTCATTGGTTAAGAGCACCGACTGTTCTTCCAAAGGTCCTGAGTTCAATTCCCAGCAACCACATTGTGGCTCACGACTACCTATAACAGGATCCGATGCCCTCTTCTGGTGTGTCTGAAGACAGCTACAGTGTACTCATCTACATGAAATAAATAAATCTTTTTTTAGAAAAAGAAAAGAAAATAGAATTCGAGCAAGAGTCAGAATCACAGAAGAAAATCCAAATTTAAATAAAACTGAAAATGAAAGGCTCCACCCAGCAGCTGATTCAGACAGATAGATACACAACCTCCACAGCCAAACAGTGTATGGAGCTAGAGGACGCTTATGGAAGAATAGGAGGAAGGATTACAGGGTCCTGAAGGGGATAGGAACTCCATAGGAAGACCAACAGTTATTGGGAACAACCCTGGCGCTGTGGAACGAAGCCCCATGTGTCTGTCCCGGGTGCTATGGCTCTGGGTGGGACAGGGCACACGGGAATTGGCCATGCATCTTCCCCCACAGTCTGACGGGCAGGTTAGGGGGCTGTGGGAAGCCTCTGCGGGCCCTGCCCATAGGTGGGGGAGGGGCCTGCCCCTGGGAACAGGCGGCAGCCATCTCTGTGGGTTCTCTAGCCCTGGGCACCTCTGTTGTGGCAGGGTGCCACAGATGGGTTAGCCAGAGCGCAGCTGGGGTTCCCTCTGGGACCAGGTCTCCAGCAGCTTTGGGAGCCAGGCTAGCTGCTTAGGCTTGGGTGAATGGGTGCCGTCTAGGAGCGCTGGGGTTCCCAGGGTGAGAGATTAACTGCAGCTCATTAATCGAGGGCCGGATCCCTCCCTTCCCACTGCGGGTCCAGATGAAGAGACGGTCCATAATTCTAAGGCGTTTATTTTCATCATGTGGAAAGTGGCATGGATGGAACGGTACCTCCCGCCTCTCCCAGAGTGGCAGGGCAGATATAGTAACTCAGAAGGGGCGTGGCTAAGCCTCTAGGTGTCTCATTAACATGGGGACGGCTTGGGGCTATGTGGCCATGCCTCTACCGGGGCGTGATATGTGACTGTGGCTGGAACCAAAAAGCCTCCTGGGAGCTTGGGCATAACATTTCTGGTCCCTTGCGAATTACTTCGCGGAGTCTCCCAGAGTTTGCCTGTGCTCAACCAGTGTGCCAGACTGCCTGCCAGATCACTGCCCCACATATAGTCAACTAACCTGGACCCCCAAAAGCTGTTACCTGTATGTCAGATATGTTCTACTAGCTGGGCTGTCTCAGTGCTTAGCCTTGCAGAGACTTGAAGTGTCAAGGTGGGGAGGATAACCAAAGGAGCCCCCACCACACTCAGAGGAGGAGAAGGGCATGGGAGGAAGGATTGTCGGAGAGGGTGACCAGGAGGGGGTCAGTGAGTGGGATGTAGAGTGAACATGTAAAAAAAAAATAAATTAAATTAAAAAACAAAACAAAATTGAAAAACTCAGGAAGTCAAACAAACACTTAGAGGAAAGCCTCATCAAAAGACTGGGTCAAGTGAAAGAGAGAATACTAGGTATTGATGAAAAGGTAGAGGAATGGGATTACTCAGACAAAAAAATATTAAATATTGAAAATCCCAGGAATAAAACATGCAAGAAACCTAGACATTATAACAACTACAGCCAAAACTATTTGTTGGAATACTTTTAACAAAATCATAGAATAAAATTGACCAAATCTAAGAAATGAGATGCTTATTAACATTCAAGAGGCATACAGAATACCAAATTGACAGAACCAGGAAAGAAAGCCCCATGTCATGTAACAGCCAAAATATTAAATGTACAGAGCAAGAAAAAGATAATGAAAGCTTAAAGATAGAAAACAATTCACATATAAAGAGAGACCCATTGGAATAACAGGACTTTTCAATGAAGATTTTGAAAGTAAATGTACCTGAACTAACGTTCTACAATTACAGAAGATCACAAATGCCAGATCATACTTCTGTACTCAGAAAACAACCTCAGAAATGAGGTTACAACATCATTTGTAACCATAAAGTAACATTTCTATGATAAAAGCAAACATTTTATGATAAAAACAGATTTAAGGAATATATATGTTCACTAAATTAGCTCTAAAGAGGATACAAGGAAGCATAACTTAGTTTGAAGACAAAAGGAAATAAACACAAGAGGGTATAATATATAAATAATCCAAGAACAGCTCATCTAAATCACTCTAAGAAAGCAACACCACCAACCGCAACAAAATAAGCAGAATTAATAATTACTGTTCAATAACAACTCTTAATGGTCTCAATTAACCAATAAAAAGACAACAGACTAACAGATTGGATGAGAAACTATAATCCATCTTTTGCCAACTCCATAGACCATGGCATTATGAAATATTGGGGTAAATAAATGAAACTAGAAAAAAAATCATCCATCCTGAGTGAGATATTGCAGACCCAGAAAGACAAATATGGTATGTACTCACTCATATGTGTATATAACCTCTGAAGTCAATGATAACCAAGCTACAACCAATAGAACTACATAGGGTAGGTATAGCATAAGGGACTGGAGAGAACAAATAGAGCTCATTAGAAAAGGGAATTAGAATAGATATTTGTGGATGAATGGATAGGTCTGATATGGGAGTATCAAGTTGGGAGGGGTCGTGGGAGGGATTATAGGAGAGACGGCTGAAATTAAGGCACATTGGAAGGGTAGTAAGTAAATATATGTATGAATATATATATATATATATGATCTAAATGACCTCTCCAAACAATGGGGAAGACAGAGTTCCTACTGGCCATCTCTTGTCACCAAATAAAACTTTCAGTCCCAGGTTTGAGTTATATGTATTTGATTTTTTGGCCAAAGGGGCCCCATGGGAATTTCCAAAAATCCCAGGCTGTAGCCAAGATTATAGATTGCTCTCTGCAAATTGACAGCAATGCCCCATTGCTGAAGACAACATCTACACAACTCACTGAATATAGAGATGTCAAGCTGTGCCTACATAGAACCTTCACTCCTACTTTCCAGCATCTTTGGTACAGGAATGTACTCTGCATGCTCTCAAAATAGAAATGTAAAGGCCAAGTCACAAACCATTTATCATCTATTAATATCTACTTAGCTATTGATTCCCATAGATTATGAGCCCCTCCTCAACCTTTGGGGACTGTTCACTAGCTTGATCTTGTGCAGGCAACCACATCTGCTTTGAGTTTACTAATTTAATAATTCTTTCATGTTTAGAAGACACTGTTTCACCCTGATCTCTGCCTCTTACAATAGTACTGGCCTCTCTTCTATGATGTACTCCAAAGCCTTAAATTGTCACCTTTATGAAGAAGTACTCCACAGACTCTGTATGTTGATCAATTGTGAGTATCTATAATAACCACGATCCACTACACAAAGAAGGTCTCTGATGCAGACTGAGAGCTACACAAATCTATGGGCATCAAGATATATATTTAGAAAGCAGTTTGATATTGCATTCATTTAACAAAATAATAATAGTAAGTTTCCCTCTAGGCCCTATGAATTTCTTATACACGAGTTCTTGATTAGGTTTGTTGTACCAGGTGTAAGTTTCCTCCTGTGGAGTGGGCCTTAAACCTAATAAGAAAATGGATGATTACCTCCATAATATTCATGTCACTATTGCACATGTTAGTGCCTCTTTCCAGGCCCACCATCATTTTAGCTTGCAACGTTAATAGCTGGATAAAGCTATTAATGACTTTTTCCCCCAGTAGCCAGCATAGCACCTCCTGGCACTGTCAATGCTAGCCAGCAGGGATCAAGCTTCTGGGTCAGTTGCCATATTGACTTTTCTGTGTACTGTGATCAAGGATATGGTGTTTTTCATCAATAAGTTCTTATTTACTATTAAATTCTACTGGGTGATAAAGAGCAACAAAAAAGCTTGTATGATTTGAGTGAGGATCCCTGGGAATTCCCTAACCAACAACTCAAGGGAATTTGTATCATATCCATGCACTGAGCTTTTTATTTGGCAACCTATGGTTTCTAGGAGTTTCAGCTAGTATGTATGTATGGATGTATCAATGAATGAATCTATCTATCTATCTATCTATCTATCTATGAGTTTATGATTTATGTATAAAATATGTTATTATATGTGAATATTACACATATACATAATTATATACTCATTTTATGAGTATGGATGTTTTGTCTGCAAGTATGTCAGTATACCATGTGAGTACAGTGCCCTCAGAGGTCAGAAAAGGATGTCAAATTCTCTGAAACTGGAGTTACAGATTGTCATTAACCAACATGTAGATGCTGGGAATAGTATCTGGGTCTGCTGCAAGTACAAGTGCTCTCAATCTCAGAGCCATCTTTCCAGCCCCTATGTACACAATTGTTTAAGAAACCTTATACAATATTATGTTTCCATACAGTTATTTCAAACATACTTAGAATTTGTCATTCTAGACCCACATCCCTGTTCTCTACCCTCCCATCATCCTCCCCTCTTAAATTCTCCTCTCATTTATTCCCTTTTCCTCCTTCATACGATCTGTGTTCTGCTATGCCACCCCTTAAGAGTTTCTACATCCACTTCCAAAGGTTCTTTTCTAGTTTGTTGGCTTCTACAGGTACTCTACATCAAACACCCAACCTAAAAATTTAACACTAGGACCCATATGAGAGACAATATGCAGTATATGTCTTTCTGGTTCTTTTTTACCTCATTCAGTGCTTTTTCTAGTTCTATTCATTTATCTTAAATTTTAATAATTTAATTTTTATTTATAAATGAGTAAAATTCAATTGTGTATTTGTACCATTTTTTTATTTTTGTAATGATCCGTCTATTTTATTTTTATTTGTTGTTGTTCATCAGTTTTTGAGTAGTTATTGTTTTCCTTTTTAATTTGGGGGATTACAATTTAATTACCACATTTTTCTCTTCCCTTTTCTTTCTAACTCTCTCACATACCACTCCCCAATCTCCTTCAAATCCATAGCCTCTTTTTTTCCTACAAATTGTTGTTATATGCATATATGTATATATTCCTAAATATAACCTGTTCACTCAGCCCATATAATGTTCCCTGTGTGTATGTACGTATGTAAGCATGTATGCATGTATGTATGTATGTTTCCAGAGCTGTTTGACACTGGACAACCAATTAGTATGCTCTTCCCTGGGGAAGGCCACCTCTCCCACTCCCAGCTTTTCTCAGTTGCTTATAATCCTTAGTGTGGAGTTGAGGCCCTCTGGGATTTTCTCTCATGCATTTTGGCATGTGTATTGGTATTCTTGTTCAACTCACATTTTTGGCAGTCATGTTGGTAAGACTTTGTAGCTTCTGTTGTTACTAGGAGAAACATTCTCACAGCAAAGTCCCTGATATTCTGTTTCTTAAATATTTCTGCCCCCTCTTTTGCTATGTTCCCTGAGACTTAGCTTTAGGAGTATTTTGTAGATGTATCTCTTGAGATGGGAATCCACAGCTCTGTGCTTTGATTAATTTTAGTTTTCTGTAATAGTCTTTGTCTGTAGGTATATATTTTTCTCAACCTACTTTAGTAAGGGTCCAACCTCCCCTCTAGCCTACCATCCACCAGAGGTAGTGGAAAAGAAAGGTTATTAGGATACAGGGGAAGTGGACCTGTTTAGAAATAGCTCTTTGGGATGATTTCAATCTTCACTGTTCTCTGTCTAGTCCACTAGCAAACACCAAACTTGAATCAACAGCTGTAGTCCAGTCCACTTGGCATACATCACACACTGACACACGAAATAGCAGCTGCAGTCCAGTCCACTCAGCAGACACCACACATGAATCAGCAAGGGCAGTTTAATCCAGAAGAAGCCACAAGGCTCGCCAATTGGCCCAAGTTTGTGGAAGGGGGAAGAAGCCAAAGGACCCTTATGAGAAGTTCTTTGGTGAGTTTCTTTCTATAAAGTTACCACAAGTGAAGCTCAGCAACATAATGTAAGGTGAACCAATACATGCACATCATCAGTGAAGACTAGCAAGCAAGAAGGAACAAAGTGAACCAACGCTCAAGCTCCCACTGTCTGTGGGGTCATATTATATTCTTTCTAAATATCATGCATCCTTTCACATGTCTGCTATAGTAAAACACCCTTTCACCTGTGTGCTGCAGCAAACCATCATTTACCATAAGTGACTTTCCAAAGAAACCAGAAGTTTCCACTTCATCTGTCTGTTGCAAAGAGGAGTTTCTTTAACAAGGGGTGAAAACCATATTTATCTATGGATATAAGAATAAATGTTTATAGATTGTTCTTAGGGATTGTGCTAGTTTGGGAAGTTAGTTCACCTCCAATAACTACAATAATGTCAATTGCATTGAGTGGTTACCTAGGCTTCCAGTACCAGGTATGGTCTCTCCTTCTTGTTGAGTGTATCTTAAGTCCAATTAGAAAGTTGTTGATTACTGCTGAGGTGTGTCTGCCACTACTGCTCTTTTAGGGTTGTAGTGCCATGCTGGTGGTTCATAGGCAACATAGCTAGGCTAGGTATGTCTGTTGGTTGCCTCCCTTTTTAAGCAGGATACAAATGATCTGATAGGGGAAATGGTAAAGGGGAGCTATTTAGAGAGGGTGGAGAGGTAAATACAGAAGAGTGAGGTAGATAAAATAACAATAAAGATGTTTGAAAATGCTAGAATTCACATACTATTAGCCATTTACCTAAAACAGTAAAACCTATAATGCATGTAATTCAGTGTATAAATTTTATGTTTTAATAAACTTTTTTTCATCTGGGCTGATAGTGCTCCCTCCAAGAGTCAACAGGCACTTAACAAAAACTCCATTATCAGGCATTAGAAACCCTCTTTTGAGTTGTTGGCTAGGGTCATCCAAGAGAGTTCAAAAACTTACAGCCTATTACTACTGACCTTGATGTCCCCCTCCTGACTCCCAAAGGGAGAAAGTTAGTCCCGTAGTGCTTAAGGTACCATGTACTTCAGAAACAGGTCCTATGGACCCCTAGCCTGGAACTGATCTGAATGCCACCTCTCTGAGGACTAGCTTTCATGATACCACATTTTTATTATCCATTAAGGTTGATGGGCATCTAGGTGTCTCCCATTTCCTAGATATTATTAATAAAGCAGCAATTTAAAAGGATGATCATGTTTTCTCTGCATCCTTACATTTTTGTATTTTTTCTCATTTTTCATTTGTTCTTAAAGAGTTTTGCATGATGTGATTTGATCATTTTGTTCACCTCCCCCACATTCTCCCAAATTCACCCTTACTTTCCTTTCCATCTGGGGGAAGGGGTGCCCAGCCTCTGGGCTGGAAAGTTCAGGGTTGGAGGCAGGGTATGCCAGGTAGGAACTGAGAGATGCTGGGAGAACCTGAAGGCCAAGTCCGCTTTAATATGTAAAGTATGCGCCACAGTCCTTTGCCCTGGTCTGAAACCAAACATCTCAGTCTTTTGTTGATAATAAATGAGTAACAGGGTTGCATAATCATCTATGACTACTTCCTGCTGACATTGGGGTGTGGACAGAAAGCTGGAATGTTGGCCGAGTCTGGGAAGTGCTGGTTGTTTCACTGAGGTCCAGGTTGTGGGACCATCTGGGGGTAGGAGTGTGTAGGCCCATTGAAGCAGTCTGGAGGCTGGGCTAGAGCACCTACAGGTGTTATGGAGCTTTCCTGAATGCAGGTTCTGAGGGAACACCTGGGTGTTAGGGCCAGAAGATAAAGTTCAGGAGTTTAGGGAGAAAATCTTTTTCTTGGGTGTGCATTTGAAACTCTTAGGCCCATGGTCTTGGGAGTTGGAGGGGTGGGGGTGGGGTGTCCCAGAACCAGGGAAAGAGAAATAGATTCCTCCCTCAGGAATAGGCAGGTAGGGAGGGAAAGAGGCTGTTAATTGACAGTAATTATCTTGAGTCCATTTTGAAATGTTTATAAAAAGATAAAGATATAGAAGATATGTTCTTTGGAAGGGTAATCAATTATAGGGGAAGGGAGGGTGTCAGAATAGAGTTTATTCAGGGCATGGGGCGGAAAGTTAAGAAGGTAGTAGAAGCAGAGAGAGGGAAAGAGTAGAGAAGTAGAGGCTGGCCATGACCATGTGGAGAGAAGGGGGAAGGGAATGGGGAGAGAAGGGGAGCAAGAGAGAAGGAGGCAAGAGAGAGAGAGAGAGAGAGAGAGAGAGAGAGAGAGAGAGAGAGAGAGGCAAGAGATCAAGAGGGGGAGGAGGGGGCAAGAAGCCCCTTTTATAGTGGGTCAGGCCCACCTGGCTGTTGCCATGTAATTGTAGGGAGGAGCATACCTAGCTGTTGCCAGGTAACTGTGGAGAGGAGCATACCTGGCTGTTGCCCGGTAACTGTAGTGTGGAGTTTAGACAGAATGCTAATATTCCCCCATTTTGGTTTAATTAAAAAAGAAAATAATTAGAGAGAGGTGATAGTGAAACAGGAATAGGGTCATCTTAATATTTGACTGTTTCTTGCTGGCATTGGGGGTGACGTGTCTCTAGGGAACCTAGAAGGATGGGTCTGGGGGATGTTTGTCAAGTCTTAGGAGAGTTGGCTGTTTCCTTGCTGTCCAGGGTCTGTGGAGCCACCTGAGGATTGGTCAGAAGAAACAGGTCTAGTAGAAGCATGACTGGGCACATAGGGCAAGTCTGTATGAGGGCATTCTGAATTTCAGTGGCCAGCCTGCTGGCAGGAAGGGCATGGCTTGGTGGGCTGCTTTGGGTTGAGGCAGCAGTGGGATCGGTGTCTTTCTTAGTGGCATTTGAAACAGGTCCTTGGCAGAATTGACTTAGGCTGAACCCTGGGAGTGATGGGATGTAGCAGACTGCCCTTGTTCCCTCTCCAGGGATGCCTTTGGCCTCAGAGCAGCTGCTAAGGCTTGGGCTTGGAGCTAACTAAGCCTGTCAGGAAGACTCAGCATCTCCTCTTGGGTGGGCTTTAAAGTTAAAGACTTTATAACCCATTTTTACCAACTCCTCTGTGGGGGGTTGAGGACCATCTATTTACAGTATATTTGAATAGACAAACTTAGTTTGATTCTAGTTACCCATTCTAGGCTTAACCTTGAAAACATATATCATAATTAGTAAATATACCTTCTTTTTAAGCAAGAATGCATGAACTTGCAGTGAAGGTATGTCTGACTTTCCCATCATGTGACTAGCCTTAAGCAAGGAAGGAGTGAAGCCATGATTCCACCCTCTTAATCCCAAGGTGTAGAAGGCAACCAGGCATGTGCTGTTTACCCAATGTGTACACTTTCCACCAGCACAGTGGGAGATTTAAAAACGAGTAGGCTGGGTGTTCACCATCACCATTGAAATCACTGCTGCTGCTGCTGTCCCACCCGCCCCTAGATGGCAAGGAGGTGGGGGTGGGGTGGGGCTAAGAAATGCCTGGAGCCTGGTCAGACAGCAGCTTGTTTGGAGAAGCTACTGAAGCTGCTTGTGGTGGAGAAGGGGAAGGGCAAGAGCTCAGTTTCCAAAAAAAATTGGATATAGAGAGTGTTAGCATTTCTTCTAGGCTCTGACCAGAAGTTACCTGGCAGTTACCAGTAGGCCTGGCTTACTCTAAAAGGGGCTGTTTGACCCCTCCTTCTTCTCTTACTCTCTCTGACTCCCTAACCCCTTTCTCCTCCTCTCTTTTCCCCTCCCCTCTTCTTTCCACATGTTTCTGGCCAGCCTCTCCTTTTTCTCTCTCTCTCTCTCTCTCTCTCTCTCTCTCTCTCTCTCTCTCTTCCTCCTCCTCCTCCTCCTCCTCCTCCTCCTCCTCCTCCTCCTCCTCCTCCTCCCTCTCTCTTTCTCTGCCTCTACTCCCTTCTCATCTCCACTTCCCATGCCCCAAATAAACTCTATTCTATACTATACCCATCTTATGGCTGGTACCTCAGGGGGAAGGGATGCCTCAGCATGGGCCTGTCGAGTCACCCCTCCCACCTCACCATACTTGGCCTTACCAAACATATCCTGGCTTCTTTTCTAAAACACATTGGTACTGTGAGACTTGGATTTAGAAATGCAGGTGCACATCTGGCAGGATATATGTTGTCATTTCTGTACTCCACAATACCTGCCTTCTATGCTTGTTGCTTTGTCACCTGCCCCAAAAGATGATTCTCTGAGATTATCATGTTTAAAAACAAGCTGCCATGGGGGAGGTCATGTGGCCCTCAATCTGGTCCAAAGGCAACACAAGTGATTGACAGGGCATAGACCTGCTGCTGGTTGCTTCAGAATGAGAAGGATGAGGATCCTTTCCTACTATGCTAATAGCTCTTTCCATGAGAAATGAGTGTGGCTTTTAGTAAAGAGCTGAAGGCTGGAGCTGAGCCAGAGAAGACAGAAGCAGAACTGGAGCAGGGTGGGTATTTTGGGTGACTTCTAGATGGGTAGCTAAAAGACTTCCCCAGCAAATAGGCTAACAGCTTTTATACTATACAAATGTCTCCCTGTCTTTATTATTAAACCCCAAGTGGACCCCCAGAAGTCTTCTCGATAACCTTGATTTTTTCATATGCTAATTTGTCACAACCTTTGTGTAAGGCTTTCCAAGACCCCATTCACTGCTCTACATTCCCTCCTTAGAGTCCTTGTATTGTTGTATAGTATGCTTCATTCTTAATAGGTATTTGGAAAGATGGAACCCCCATCCTTGTTGATTCAGGGAGATCCTCTTAGCTATGATGAAGTATTATTTTCAAGAGTGCTATGCTCTAGGAAGTGCCTGAATTTTTTTTTCAGTAAATCTGACACTAGTTTTAGACTGTCCCTGAATTGCTATACAGAAAAATACTGAGGGTCTGAGGTGGCTCTCAATTGTGGAGTCCTTGCCTAGTATGTTAATGGCCCTGGATTCAATCCCAAGTGTATACAGAACAAAGAACACACAAACTTGTATTAACCATCAGGTTAATTACATATTTTAATTTACATAACTTATAATAATCATTAGAGCTTATATGAGAAGTGTGAAATCCATCTAAATATGCTTTGCCAGAAGGAAAAAATGGCTTATCATCCTTTTTTAAAAAATAAAAATTTAAATACAACATAAAAGTGAATTTTAAAGAGACTTGCTACCACCTCCTTTGTTTCCTCAAATCTTGTAACAACCATCTTCTTCACCTGATGTTCTAAATTCTAATTGACTTGCAAAAGTGGCAATGCCAGAGTCCTGATTGAATGTGACCATCAGGGAAAATGATACGGGAAGGTTCAGCCTTGTAAACTTTCAAATAGGACATGCATTGAGCCTGAGCACTAGAATTCTACTTTCCCCATGCACAACCAGGCATTTTCCATTCATTCTCTCACAAAAAGGCCTGAGAATTTGGCCTCACTGGAAAATGGTGTGTTTGAGACAGAGTGGCTTTCTGTTTTCTTCTCTCCAAATTGAATAAATATGCGTCCTCTATTGGTTTTGCTTTCAAATTTCTAATGCCAAAAAGGCTGTGATAAAATTGTATTAGATAGATCTACTGGGAAAGAAAAAATATTGCTAACTCCAGGAAGGAAGAGTAAGCATCACTCATGCAATGGAAATACTGGGCCTATTGGAAGGAGTCACCCACCAATCTATCATAGAAGACTCACTAGCTAAAGAAATGTAAAACACTGAAAATTATGTATGACATACTTCTAGGCAGAAACCTATATTCATGTTTTTTGGTATGGCAAATCCAAAGTGGTCTTTGAGTTCTTATTGTCTTCAGCAAAGAATTTTAAATGGCCTTAGAAGGAAAGCAGAGGGCAATTTCATTGGTGTTTGAGACAAAAAAAAAAAACAAAAAAAAAAAAAGGCAAGGTAATCCGGCAGGCAAGCTGTAAACCTTGGCAGCTACGCTCAGAGGGTGAAGTGGCAAAGTGGAAGAAAGAAATATCTTTTGCAGTGTAGACCACCAAGCAGTTATCTGGCAGGATGGGACAGGGAACTTCAGAGAAAAACCTAAAAAGCCTTGAGTGCCGGGATAAACATGCTTAAGTTTCAGCCAGCATCCAAAAGAACAATTTTTAAAAAAAAAGGAAAAGGAAAAGGAAAAGTTAAGACTTTCCTGTAACACCAACAAGCTGGTGGGCTCTGCAGTGCTATCTGATGGAAGCACTGAAAGTGGCTGCCATGAGGGAGGGGCTGCCATGAGGGACTAGGATGTTATCTCAAAAAGGGTATATAGTCTTCCTATTCCTTTGACATGTTCACATGAATCAGATTTCCTCTGGTGGGAAGGTGGGGAGATGGACTCTTGGCAAGGTGAACCACAGTCCAAGCTGGATTACCACTTAAAAGGAAAAGAAGGTAATATGAAATATTCTGGGTAGTTTGGAACGGCAGGTCTCTACCCGGGGTTAGAGGTAGAACTTACTGTCTAATTTTAAACCATGAAGTAGTATAATTTTTTTTTACTAGCCTTCAACAAAATCAAGATTGCTCCACTTTTTCATATGGGAATTTATATCATATGGCATGGTAGAGGGTGTATCTTCCTAATATTACCAGGAAAATGGAAGGTAGGGTCTAAATTTAAGATGGTAGCAATGTTCACCTTCAATACCCCAAGGCTTTCAATTTCTATAGCACTCTAAATTTACTTATTGAGAAGGAAGGGTAAAAGGAAAATAAAATTTACCACCTGCTGAGATATAACAAGAGAAACCCAGTGGTATATATGTCTAATGCTAAGACATATAAATTAAACTCTTTGAAAAGACCACACGCAGGTTGGTGGATATGCCTTACTTTTTCTCTAAGGGCCTGTTTCCCTTCATTACTTTTTTCTTTTAAAAATGGATCATTTTATTATTTATTTCTGTGTCTGGGTATACTTGTATGTGCTCCTGTGTGTGGGTGCCTGTGGACGCCAGAATATAGACTCTGATCCCTTGGAGCTGGGTTATAGGTGGCTGTTGACGCTGAGAACCAACTCCCTTCCTCTGGAAGAGCAGCAAGCTCTCACAACTGGTAAGCCATCCCTTTACTGCCATCCTTCTTTAATTTTTAATAAACTCCAATTCTGCCTCATGCTAGCTCAACCTGGAATTCCTTTGTGTGGTTTTATTTCCAGAATGATTGGGGTTTCCTCTTTGGTATTCTTAGGCTCATTAGGAAAACAACTTAGAAACAAACCAAGAAGGAAGTTCAAAGGCAATTTTACTGGAGTTTCAAAGGAAAGGAAAATAGGGAAGCTCATAGCTCCTGGGAGGAAGGAAATGCAGAAAAGGGGGAGAGAACAATGTGCCTTTTGAGTTATGGTCCAAGAATGCAGGCAAGCTCAACAGTCAAGGTTAGCAAACTGCTTACATGAAACACAAGTATAAGCAGGTGGGGGGGGGGGCTTGGATCTGGAAAGGGAAAAACATTTGAAATGTAAATAAAGTATGAAAAAAAAGAAAAGAAAAGAATTCACATTAAAAAGGAGAGAGAGAGAGGCTAAGAAGTCCTAGTCCATCAGGCAAAGCATGCCCAAGCTTTTGCCAGTGCTTGAAAAACAAGAGAGAAAGACGTGAACATCCAAAGAATGCACATGGAGGGACCCATGGTGCTGGCCACATATGTGGCAGAGGAGGGTCTTGTTAGCCATCAGGGGGAGCAGAGGCCCTTGGGCCTGAGGGTGTTAGATCCCCCAGTATAGGAGAATGCCACGGAGGGAAGATGAGAGTGGGTGGGTGGGTGGGAGAATACCCCCATCGTGGCAGGGAGAGGGGGAGGAAATGGGAAGGTTCCAAAGGGGAGATCTGGAAAGGGGCAAACATTTGAAATGTAAATAAAGTATGAAAAAAAAAGTGAAAGAAGTGAACAGAAATTTTTTGCATTTCCAACTAACCAAGGAAAGTGGGCAGGCATGTACATTGTATATGCTCTGTAAGTAACTACATGGTTTCTTGGAAAGGTGAGTAAGTATATTTTCTTATTAAGGAGATAATTATTCTTCCCTTCTCCTTAGTATATCTTTAGGTGAATCAGCTTTCCTCAGGGAGAAAATAGACTCCTGGCCAGATGATTGATAGGCATAGTTGGCTTAATTCTTAAGAAAGCAAACAATAGTGTGTAATGTTCTCATCTTTGGAACATATTAGAATGACATATTTCTACCTTGGTCCAGAGGCATTCTATTCTTTTTGACCGGAAGTGACAAAGCTTGTTTGCCTTTCTAGTGTCATGAGGGAATATTCCCTAGTATTACTAGGGAAATGGAAGGTGGGGTCTAAAGAGGATCATGGGGCAGGAGCCCTTTCTCATAACTTCCAATGCTACACATGTAGCTATCTAACAATTTGGATAATGACCCAATTTTGCCTAAGAAGATAATCTCTGAAAAAAAGAAATCCTCAGGAAACTATGGGAAACAGTATGGTGTGGAGCTTAACTACTTTGCATTTATTCTTTCTATGTTGGCATACCATCCCTTTAATTCTTGTGACAAGGTGCAGCTAAACCCATGAAAATTTAAGCATCTCTTTTAGACAGGAACAATTTTGGGTTGAAAATTCTGAAGGTACCTGTCTAAAGGAAATACATGGATAAAAGTGGAGCAGAGACTGAAGGAAAGGCCATCCAATGACTGGCCCAACTTGGGATCCATCCCATGGGCAGGCACCAATTCCTGACACTATTACTGATGCTATGCCGTGCTTGCAGACAGGAGCCTAGCATGGCTGGCCTCTAAGAAACTCTATCAGCAGCTGACTGAGACAAATGTAGAGACTTATGGCCAACCATTGGACTGAGGTCAGGGCCCCTATGGAAGAGTTGGGGAAAGGATTGAAGTAACTGAAGGGGATTACAACCAACAGTATCAAGCAACCTAGACCCCTCAGAGCTCCCAGAGATTAAGCCACCAACCAAAGAGCATATATGGGCTAGTATGAGGCCCTGGCACATATATAGCAGAGGACTGCCTTGTCTGGCCTCAGTGGGAGAGGATGCACGTAATCCTGTCATAACTTGACACCACAGGGAGGGGGGATGCTGGAGGGGACACCCTCTCAGAGGTGAAGGGGAAGGGGCAGGGGAAGAACTCTCTGAGGAAGACTAGAGGGGAGAAGCATTTGGGATGTAACTAAATAAAATAATTAATTTTAAAAAGAGAAAGAAAGAAAGAAAGAAAGAAAAGAAAGAAAAATGAAAAATTTAAGCATCACTTACAGCAGAAGCAGGAGACAGAGCTCTGTGCTGCCATCTATAGCAGCCAGAGGAGGTCATTTCCGAGACTTCTGCCCAGCTGAAGTTGGGATTTTTGAGCATGTGTAGGGATGAATTTTAGGATGAGTCAGTTGAAGCAGAGTTGGAATTTATTAAGGTAAAGTTTTTATTATAAATGTGGTCGGGGGAGAAAAGGAGGAAGGCAGGGAGATTCACCTTTAGGAAAGGAAAAATATATAACCAGGGCATGGTTGTGTACTCAAGAGAGTTCCACTTGATAGTCCTTCAAATTTCCTTTGTTGAAAGGGTTTCTAAGTGTTGTTGAGTCTTGTGAAAATCCAACCCCCAGGACACACCAAGTTTTCTTAAGCAGAGCAACTTTATTGATTTGAACAGCAGATTGACTGGCCAGGGACACAGAACAGACTTGGAGCTGATACTGCAACCTAGACTCTTCTGGGTGAGCAGATTTTAAGCCTGAAAACCACAAGCAATGTGTCTAAGGTAGCATCACAAGATTGAAACTCACAAACAGATCGGCCATCTAAGATCATACAGGAGGGAACAATGGCAGGCTGCCTTCTTAATAGTAAGTTTCCAACTTATGGGTTTTGTTTGGTATTGGTAAGCTGAAGAAATGAGAGAGAGAGAGAGAGAGAGAGAGAGAGAGAGAGAGAGAGAACATCTAAATCCTTGGCTTGAATTTAAATGGTGTTCAAGCCCTAGTAAAATGGCAGCTGTTGTACGGTGCCAATACTAACACAACGTTTCATACTTTCACCATGTTTCCCAGGGTTCCAATGCTTGCTAGGTCTCTCATGCTTACCAGACCTCCCATATTTACCAGGCCTCCCATGCTTACCAGACCTCCCATACTTACTAGGCCTCCCAGGCTTACCAAACTTCCCATATTTACCAGGCCTTACTTGCTTACCAGGCCTCCCAGGGTTCCTAGGCCTCACATATTTAACAGATTTCCATGTTTCTGATGGCTCCCATACCTCTGAGACCTCCTGTTTTAACCAGGCTTGCCATGCCTTCCAGATCTCCCATTCTTACCAGACATCCCACAGTTATCAGACTGTACTAGGTTACTATGTCTCCAATGTTTCCCAGGCCTCCCATGCTCCCTAGACCTAACATGCTGTCAAGGTCTCTTATGGTTTCCAGGCTTTCCAGGCCTCCCAAATTTATCAGGCCTGCCATGTTTATGAGGCCTTCCATGTTTTCTAGGCCTCTCAGGTTTACCAGGCCTCCTGTTAGGGTAACATATTTTTCACATGTGTATGTTGTAGGTATAAATTTTTCTCAACTTATTTTAATAAGTGTTCAACCTCCCCTCTAGCCCACCACCCATCAGAGGTAGTGAAAAAGTTGTTAGGGCAGGGGGGAAGTAGACCTGTTCAGAAATAGTTCTTTGGGGGCAAGTCCAATCTTCATTGTCAGGATATTAGCAGTTCAGCCCAGTAGCAAACACTAAATATGAATCAGCAGCAACAGTCCAGTCCTCTTGGCAGACACCACACACGAACCAGCAGCTGCAGTCCAGTTCACTCACCACACATGAACCAGCAAGGGTAGTTCAATCCAGAAGAAACAGCAAGGCTTACCGACTGGCCTGAGGCCACAGAATCAGCAAGAAGCCACAAGAACCTCATGAAAAGTTCTTTGACTTTCTCTCTATAGTGTCACCACATTGTAAGGTGAACCGATACATGGTTGTCATTAGTGAAGAATAGCATGGCAGAGCAAAGTAAACCAATGCTCGGTCTCCTACTGTCAGTAGGGTCATATTTATATTTTTTCTGAACATCATGGCTCATTTTTGCTATAGCAATACATCCTTTCACCTGTGTCCTCTTCAGGAAAACATTCTCTCACCTGTGTCTGCTTCAGCAAAACATTCTCTCACATAGGTGAAAGACCTAAGTTTTCAACTTAATTAAAAGCCTCCATGTCATTATTTATACCATTGGCAGGTCTGAGAAAATCCTTCTATAATCTTCTATGTTTACCAAATCTCACAAGTTTAACAGGCCTCAATTTTACCAGGCCTCCCATATTTGCTTAGACTCCTATGTTTAGTAGGCCATCCATATTTACCAGGCCTCTCAAATTTACCAGGATTCCCATGTTTACCAGGCCTTTGATGGTTAATGCTAGCATTCTGTCTAAACTCCACCCCACAGTGACCTGGCAACAGCCAGGTAGGCCTGACTCACTATAAAAGGGGCTGCTTGCCCCTCCTCTCTCTCTTGCTCTCTTGTTTCTCTCTTGCCCTGTTGGGCTCTTCCCTTCTGCCCTCCCTTCCCCATCCCCTTCCCCCTCTCTCCACATGGTCATGGCTGGCCTCTACTTCTCCTCTCTCTCTCTCTCTCTCTCTCTCTCTCTCTCTCTCTCTCTCTCTCTCTCTCTGCTTTTCTCTGCCTCTACTGCCCTCTCAGCTCCCCTCCCCACGCCCTGAATAAACTCTATTCTATACTATACCATCATGTGGCTGGTCCCTCAGGGGGAAGGGATGCCTTGGCATGGGCCCGCTGAGACATTCCCTTCCCCCATACCTCACCACAACCCCATAGAACATATCTCCTATCTCTCTATCTTTTTATTAACACATCAGTTACTAGGACTTCCTGACTGACTAGGCCTCCCACACTTACCAGCCATCCCTCATTTACTAGCTCTCCCATGTTTACCAGACCTCCCATGCTTACTACTACTCCCATGCTAACCAGACCTCCTATACTTATGAGGCCTACTATGATTACCAGGTCTTCCTTGGGTTCTAGGATTCCCATGACAACTAGCACTCCCAATGCTTGGCAGGTTTCTCATGGTTACCAGGCTTCCTAAGCTTACCAGCCCTCTCAAGTTTACCATGCCTCCCATGTTTACAAGGTCTCTCATACTTACCAGATCTACCATGGTTACTAAGCCTCATTTGCTAACTAACCCTCACATCTTTACCAGACCTCCTTGGTTACTAGGCCTTGCATGTTTATTATGCCTCCTATGGTTAATAGGCCTCACCTGATCACTAGGCCTTATATGTTCACCAGGCCTCTCATGATTATTCCACCTTCCATGATTACTAGGCTTCCCATGAATGCCAGCCAGGTCCTGACAAAGTTACCAGGCATCTCATGTTTACCAGGCCTCAGCGAATTAAACCTCTCATGTTTACCAGGCCTCTTAGTGAACTAGGCCTCTCATGCTTACCAGGCCTCCTAAGCTTTTCAGGCCTCCCAGACTGAGAAGGCTTCCCATATTTCCTAAACCTCTCATGCTTACCAGGCCTTTCATACCAGGTCTACCATGGTTACTAGTCCTCACATCTTTACTAAGCTTCCCTTGGTTACTAGGCCTCATATACTTATTATGCCTCCATTGCTAGACCTCACCTAATTACTAGTCTTCACATGTTCACCAGGCCTCACAGGATTATTGCACCTCCCATGATAACTAGGCTTCCCATGAATGCCATGTCCTGACTAGTTTACTAGGCCTCTTGTGTTTACCAAGCCTATCATTCTATCTAGCCCTCTTAGGTGAACAATGTCTCCTATGCTTACCAGGCCTCCTAAGTGTTCAAGGCCTCCCAGTCTTAGCAGACCTCAAATATTGACCCAATTTCCCCTACTTATCAGTGTCAGCACATCCACTGGCCCCTGAAAAGGATTCCGTGACAGTGCAACAATCAGGCCTCTTCAGAGCCAACTACTAGGCTGTGAGACAACAGGACATGTGATCATTAGCTGCCCAGAGGCAACACACTGTCACCCCTGTCTCATGTTCTCTTGCATATGTGCCACAACCCAGATAAAAAGCCATGTTTCCCCTTACTCTATCTCTTTCTTCCCTTCATTCTCCCAGAGGCAGCCTCTACCCCTTTCCCTTAATTAACCTCTGATGTTAGACCCGTTGGACAATAGGATTTCACTGTAACCAGCCACCTAGTTTCATTAGTGCTGCTTTCTTGGATTTGGTTATTGGTAGGTTTGTGATCCTGCTCATGCACCCTGCTGTGTCAGGTAAGCCCACAGGCAGGGACTCTATCCTCTCAAGTCTGCCTGTTACTCAGGCTCACTTTCCAACCATCAGATCACTTGATCTCTGCATTTAAATACCTGACGATTAGTATGCTTTCCCTCCTGGTCAGCATAAATTCTCCACTGGACCTGAGGGAGTGACTTTTGAGTTCCTAGCACCTCTGGTGTCCTTGGGGATGCAGGACCCCCAGTCATGGTCTCCATGACTATTGCTGATCTTTCTTGCTAATTCCCCATCTTAGGACCTCTTCCCTTGGGTGAAATTTCTCTCTTCTCATGACATGGTTCCTCCCTTTTCTCTCCAAAATCCCAGTACTGGGTATTCTGCATTTCCTGGGCATATCCCCTATTGGTCCCAGGTTCCCATGTGATGACCTGATAAGGCAGTTTGTACCACAAGTATAAACTGTTATTACCTTTTTTACCCTTGGGACACCACAGGTGATAAAAAATAATAACCCTTTTTTTCCACACCCATGGGAATTTCGTCTTTGTACCTCCAGGCTCCCAGCCTCCTGGAAAACCTCAACCTTCTAAAACTAGCGACTGATCTAGACTTCCAGACTCATACATCTTTGTAATCAGATTTGGATCCAATATCCACTAAATAACTACTCTAAATGGCCTCTAATAGAACTTTTGATCCTATTATTATAAGGGATCTTTACAACTATTGCCAGTGATTTGGAAAATAGAAGGAAGTTTCCTGTGTGCAGGCTTTTTCTTACCTTCACTCCAAACCTTCTCTCTGTTCCTCCTGTTTCCCAACTCAACTCCTCCTAGCTATGAATTCTCAACCAAAGGAAACTTCCACTATCCTTGATCAAGCTAACAAGCCCCCTCCTTACTCTCCCAGACCAGCCTCTTCAACCTCCTCTGCTCCCTAAGCTTCCTCAGCTTCCCCTACTCCCCAGTCTCCTCAGTTTCCTCTCTGCATCCAGCTTCTCCAGATTCCTCCCCTCCCTCACCAACTACAGACCACTATAACCGTCCAATGCTAGCACCTACTTCAGTCCTCAAACTACTAGTTATTGCTCTGCAGCCAACCTCCTTCCAGAGCACTTCCCTCACCCAGTCTAACATAGCTTCAATTCTTCCTTTGTGGTAAGTCACTGGGGTAGATGGTGGAGTTGTTAAGAGAACTTTCTCAGATTTAAAAAAAAAAAAAAAGACTGGGATCCTATACCTCTAACTCTTCCACCTTTATTAAAGAATTTCAGTATATTACTCAATCTTATAATCTGATTTTACATGATACATACATGATTCTCAGTAACAACTTATTTCCCAAGGAGCATAGGTGAGTTTGGGAGCAGGCTAGAGTACATGCAAATGAAATACCCCAAATCAGTGTGGCATGCCTGATTTGGTCTGAGACGGTGCCCAACCAGCATCCCCAATGGAACTATAGTACCCCAAGTGGCATTTTAGCTAGAGACCAATTTACAACTTGATTCTTGGCTGCCCTTAAGCCAATGAATTATGGAAAACTCCAAGAGATCATCTAGGACTAGCAGGAAAACCAGTCTCAAATTTTAGAGTGCCTTACAAAAGCCCTCTATACCATATACTAATCTAGACCCTGAAAATCTAGAGGGTAAACAATTCCTGGTGACCTATTTCTTTTCCCAAAGCTACCTTGATATTAGGACCAAGCTTTAACATTTGGAGAGAGGACCTCTGACTCCACAGGCACAAGCCTTAGCACTAGTCTTTAAAGTGTACCATGGGAGAGAGGAGAAGGCCCACAAACAAAAATACCATATGCTGGCCAAGACTGTACAACCATCTCCAGCCACTACCCAGGCTCCCTGGTCTCCTAAGACTCAGGAATCACCAGGTCTCTGTCTCAAATGTGGTCAGCAGGATCACTATGCACAGGCCTGCCCTAACCCCTGAAAGCCACGGGGCCATGTCCAAAGTGCTATCAAGAGGGACACGTGGCTGCTGAT
This sequence comes from Rhynchomys soricoides, assembly GCA_019843965.1. NCBI lineage: Eukaryota > Metazoa > Chordata > Mammalia > Rodentia > Muridae > Rhynchomys > Rhynchomys soricoides. The sequence continues at coordinate 111,411 of JADRCH010006848.1, forward strand.
TACCCTTGTTGTAGCTCGTGGTACAGGGACATCACTCCAGACCACCCTACAGCCGATCTTCTAGGTTTGACCAAGGACAACTGAAAGGGCCCAAGCTCCCTTGTCCCAACCACTACCATCACTAACAGGTAGCCCTAGGTAGTCATTAAGGTATCAGGGTAGCCCATCTCCTTTCTTTTGGAGACCAGGGATACTTACTTGGTTCTGACAGAGTTTTGGGGACCCATCTTTCCTCATTTTCCTATTGTCAGGGTAGGGGGACAGCCTTACCAATCTCACCAGACCCCACCATTTAGTTGCATTTATAGGGGTGTTCCTCTCACCCATTTTTTTTCTTGTGGTGCCACTGTGTCTTGTCCCCTTATTAGGAAGGGATCTTTAGCTAACATGGGAGCCTCTATTTCTTTTGCTCCTATCATTCATCTGAACTCAAGCTCACCATCAACCCCTCTTCTTCTAGCTACCCAACCTACTGGCTCTAATATGTCATTTCCTTTGCCAGCCTCCCAGGTGGACCCTTGAATCTGGGACATCCAGAACTTCCCTGTGACTAAATAAACATCATTCTCCTGTTGTCATCTAATTCAGGATCCTACCTGGTACAATTCACAAGCTCCAGATCCCCCCCTCTGGAGCCCCAGAGGACGTAAGCCTATCATGTCTGACCTCCCAAGAAAAAGCAGTCTCTGTCCTACTTCATTCTCTTTTAACATCCCTATACTTGCAGTTAAGAAACCCAACTGGACCTATAACATGGTTCAAGATCTCCGGTTCCTTAATTCTGCAGTGGCTTTTCTTCATCCTGTTGTAGCTAACCCTTACACACTTCTTTCCACCATTCCCTTAGGTACCTCTCATTTTTTCTGATCTAGATCTCAAGGATGAATTCTTCTCTATTCCCCTAAATGTTCAGTAATACAATATCTTTGCCTTTACCTGGCCTGACCCTGACTCCCATTTCTCTACCTAGGCTGTTCTACCTCAGGGATTCCAGGACAGCCCACTACTTGGCCAGGCCCTGGCTTCTGACCTACTCTCTCTGTCTCTCCCAAAATCTAAATTCTCTACGTTGATGATATTTTTCTCTGCAGTCCCTCTTGACAAATTAGCCAAACTATCACCTCTGTTTTAACTTTTCTGTCCAGCCAAGGCTACAGAGTCTCACCTTCTAAGGTACAATTGTCCACCCCTCAAGTCACCTACTTGGGATTAGCAATTAGTCCAACCCACAAAGCCACTCCCTTAGATCGAAAACAGTCTCTAGTATTCCCTTCTACTAAAGAGGAGATTTTTTCTACTTTATTTACATTTCAAATGTTTTCCCCTTTCCAGATTTCCCCTTTGGAACCTCCCTATTCCCTCCCCCCTCCCATGCCTCTATGGGGGTATTCCCCCACCCACCCACCCACCTACTTTTATCTTCCCTCCTTGGCATTCTCCTATACTGGGGGATCTAATACTATCAGGCCCAAGGGACTCTCCTCCCCCTGATGTCTAACAAGACCCTCCTCTGCCGCATATGTGGCCAGCACCATGGGTCACTCCATGTGTATTCTTTGGTTGGTGGATCAGTTTCCAGGAGTACCGGGGGGTCAGGCCAGTTGCCACTGTTGCTGCCTTTCTGGGGATGCAAACTCCCTCAGCTCTTTCAGTCCCTTCTCCAAGTCCTCCATCTGGGACCTTCCACTCTGCCCTACTGTTGCTGTGAAGTGACTCTTGGGTATTTCGAACTTTTGGGCTAATAACCACTTAACAGTAAGTACATACCATGTTCATTCTTTTGTGACTGCATTACCTCACTCAGGATATTTTCAAGATCCATTCATTTGTCTGAGAATTTCATGAAGTCATTGTTTTTAATTGCTGAGTAGTATTCCATTGTGTAAATGTACGACATTTTCTGTATCCATTCCTCTGTGGAGGGACATCTGGGTTGTTTCCAGTTTCTGGCTATTATAAATATGGCTGCTACGAACATAGTGGAACATGTGTCTTTATTACATGTTGGAGCATCTTCTGGGTATATGCCCAGGAGTGGAATAGCTGGGTCCTCAGGTAGTATTATGTTCATTTTTCTGAGGGTCCACCAAACTGATTTCCAGAGAAGTTATATCAACTTGCATTCCCACCAGCAATGGAGGAGTGTTCCTCTTTCTCCACATCCTCGCCAACATCTGCTGTCACCTGAGTTTTTGATCTTAGCCATTCTGACTGGTGTGAGGTGAAATCTCAGGATTGTTTTGATTTGCATTTCCCTGATGACTAAGGATGTTGAACATTTCTTTAGGTGCTTCTCCACAAAAAACCCAGGATAGCAAAAACTATTCTCAACAATAAAATGACTTCTGGGGGAATCAGCTTCCCTGACCTCAAGCTGTACTACAGAGCAGTAGTGATAAAAACTGCATGGTATTGGTACAGTGACAGGCAGGTAGATCAATGGAATAGAATTGAAGACCCAGAAATGAACCCACACACTTATGGTCACTTGATCTTTGACAAAGGAGCTAAAACCATCCAGTGGGAAAAAAGACAGCATCTTCAACAAATAGTGCTGGTTCAACTGGAGGTCTACATGTAGAAGATTGCAAATTTATCCATTCCTATCTCCCTGTACAAAGCTCAAGTCCAAGTGGATCAAGGACCTCCACATAAAACCAGATACACTGAATCTAATAGAAGATAAAGTGGGGAAACGTCTAGAACACATGGGCACAGGGGAAAAGTTCTTGAACAGAACACCAATGGCTTGTGCTATAAGATCAAGAATCGACAGATGGGACCTCATAAAATTATAAAGCTTCTGTAAGGCAAAGGACACTGTAAATAGGACAAAACAGCAACCTACAGATTGGGAAAAGATCTTTACCAATCCTACATCCGATAGAGGGCTAGTATCCAATGTATACAAAGAACTCAAGAAGCTAGACTCCAGAGATCCAAATAACCCTATCAAAAAATGAGGAAGAGAGCTAAACAGAGAATTCTCAACTAAAGAGGAGATTTTATCATTCCTAGGAATAGCTGGCATTTTACATTTCTGAGTTCCTTCCTTTGCCCTCCTTTCCTGCCCCGTATATAAAGCAACCTTAGGCCCCACTCAGCAACCTCTTCTCAAACCTGTAAAGTCCTTTCTGAGGCTTCAACAGGCTCTCCTTTGGGCTCCAGTCTTACACCTCCCAAACCTAACCCATCTCTTCTCCCTTTATGTAACAGAAAAAGAGGGACATATCCTTGGAGTCCTAGGTGACCAGCTAGGATCTTCCTTTGCACTTGCAGTATACTTGTAAAAAAAAAAATAAATAAATAAATAAAAGACCTGACCATCCCGAGATGGGCACCTTATATATGTGCTTTAGCAGCTGCTAAGCTCCTTAATTGAGACTCCAAAAATTTAACCTTTGGGTCACCTATCACTATCTTCTCCTCACATAACCTGTCCCAGCTCTTAACTTATAAAGGCTTACAAACTCTACCTCCCTCCAAGGTTCTTTCTCTTCAGGTAGCACTAATTCTAAACTTACTTTCCAATCATTCCCACCTCTCAATATCTCAAACCTTTTTCCTTGACCACATGCTGACTACTCCTTATCTCATACTTACACTGAAACCTTACAGGAACTATTGCCCCATCCTTCACATATAAAGGAAGACACTTTGCCTCAGACCATCTATACCTGATACACAGATGGCAGCTCTGTTTTACCTAAAGGAGCCCTAAGAACTAGGTATGCTACCGTGCCTACACCACTAACCAACAGGCCGAACTAATAGCTCTTACCTGCCTTTCAATTGGTTCAGGGACAATCTCTAAATATCTATACAGCCTTTAAATATGCCTTCCATATCCTCCGGTACTACAACAAAAGGAACATAAATAACTAATGTGGACCAAATTATGGCCATGCTAAAAGCCTTCTGTCTCCCAATAGCTATTGGAATTATCCACTGCCAGTCCCACTAGATGGACAATTTTATTATCTCTGATGGACAGAACCAACTGGACTGATCAGGCAGCTAAAGCTGCGACTTTTGTGGGCCTAGACTCCTTTTCACCACAGGACATTCTCACATTCCAATCTCCTGACAGTTGTCAAGCTCCCTCCTATCTACACCAGCTCTTTCATCCTAACAGCAAAGCCTTATCTTACTTTGTTAAAACCCACCTACAGCCTACCCCCCAGGACTCATCTTTCTTAAAATCTATCACTATCTCTTGCAAAATCTGTCAGAGGTCAGACCCCAACTCCAGGTATTAGAGCCCCACTTTTCCCACCCACCAAGCTAGAGGTTCCCTCCCTGGGACTGACTGGCAACTTGAATTTACCCACATGCCCACTATTAAACATGCTAAGTACTTCCTGGCCTTGGTAGACAGCTTCTCAGGGTGGGTGGAGGCATTCCCCATTACCAACGAAAGGGGTCAGACAGTCTCTGATCTCCTTCTCCACGAGATCATCCCTTGATTTAGAATTTCAGCCTTTCCCCATCCCCATTCAGACTGAGGAGACCTAATCTTCTAGTCAGACAATGGTCCTGAATTCACCTCCCAAGTTTCTCAAACTCTATCTAAAACCCCTTGGTATTTTTATGTTCTGAATTACCCCCAGTCCTCAGGAAAGTTAGGACAGACTAGTTATTTAAAACCCAGCCTTGTCAGAGGAACTTCTCCTAGATTGGGTAAAACGCCTACCACTGGATCTTTTCATGCTATGGGCTTTCCCCAAGCTATGGGCTTTTTCATTTCATTCTTTAAGCTCATGTATAGACAACTGGTCCTGAATACCAGTCTTTCATCCAAATTCTCTCCTCTCTCCACCACCCACTCACTCCCTTACTCTGTCACCTCTGCTCCCTCCTATGGAATTTTACTATGGAACTTGTATGAATTCTGTAGGAACATTAAGTTCCCTAGACTGTCAGAAAAATGTAAATCTTGATACTTAACCTCTACCATAGTGTCCTATAGTCCAGAACACATCAATTGTTTGTGATACTCAGGTGTATGGTCATCTACCTGCTGGCTGGCCAGGAATTTGTACACTGGTGTTTCTTTTCCCTAAATAAGGGGTAATCCATGGAGAGGAGCCCCTACCAATTCTGGTTGTGGATTCAATAGCCACCTGAGATAACAAAAGGGCAATTTAAATCCTGCTCCTTTTGGCTGGTGTAGGAATAACCTCAGGTGTTGCTACAGGAACAGCAGGACTGGCCACCTCCTTAACCTTGTACCATCAGTTCTCTTTCTAGTTTATCCAAGATCTTCAACAGGTGACCCAAACCATACTCACTCTCCAAGGACAAATCAATTTGCTGGCAGCAGTGGTACTTCACATTTGATGGAGACTAGACATGCTTAATAGCTGAAGAGGATGGCTTCTGCCTTTTTCTCCAAAAAGAATGCTACTTCTACATTAACCAGTCTGGTATAGTAAAGAACAAAATCCAACAGCTCCAAAGAGACCTCCAAAAATGTAAGGAACAACTCAATGCCTCTGATCCCTGGGCCTTTGAAAACCCCATATGGAAATGGATACTGCCATCCCTGACCCCCCTTCTTGTCATTTTTCTGCTTTTGTTGTTTGCACCCTGCTTCGTCAACTTCTTCCCCACATTCCTCCAATGACAAATAAAAAAAAATGTCCAACTAAATGATTAATCAGTTCCTTTTACAAGATTACCAACTGTTGCCCATAGAAGAGCCTGGTGCCAACAACTATCAAATGTGCCTTGATGGTGAGGATCAACTGTACATCCAAATTGATAATGTCCCTGGGCAGCAGAAGGAAGTTTAAGAATCTGAGGCCCATAATCCTGCCTCATCATCACTGCCCTTTTTAATTCTCTTTATTATAAGAAAAGGAGAGGAATGTTAGCAATCAGGCACATCCATGGACTGCACAAAGAGCTGGCAATCATATTCACAGTCACTTCAAAGGGATCAGTAACAACGCAACATGTCATCATTAGCTGCCCAGAGGTAACACATTATCTCCCCTGTCGAATGTCTTCTTGCACATGCAGAACACGCCCCTATAAATAGCCATGCCATCCCGTCCCCCATCTCTTTCTTCCCTTCCTTATCCCAGAGACAGCCTCTGTACCACTTTCCCTTAATAAACCTCCCACGTGAGACCTGTTGAATGGTGTGGTTTTGTTGGAACCACTGGCCTAGCTCCATCAACCAAATCTGGTTATGAGACCTTCCATGTATATTAAGCTAATATTAAGCAGGCTTCTCATGTATACCTGGACAAACATGGCATCTAGAACTCTTCTGTGTAAAAGGTTTCCAATGTTTCCCATACATCTTATGCTTACCAGGCCTCCCATGTTTACCAGACCTCTCATCCTTACTAGTCACTCCATGTTTTACAGGTCTTCCATGTGTTCTAGTCTTCTCATGCTTACTAGGTCTCCCCAAACTTGCCAAGCTTCTCATGCTTAAAGGACCTCCAAAGCTTTCTAGGCCACTCAGGATTGTTTACAAGCTCTCATGTTTATTAGACCTCCCATTCTTACTAAGCTACCCATGCTTTTCCGGTCTTACTTGGGTTCTAAGATTTCCATGCTTCGAAGCTTCTCACTGTTATCAGGACTCCTGAGTTTTCAGGGCCTCCTAGGCTTACTAGGCCTGCTTGTTTATCAGACCTCCCTTTCTTTCTAGGCTTCCCATGCTTTCCAGGATATCCTTGGATTATTAGCCCTGCATATGATTGCCAGGCTACCAATGCTTATCAGACCTCCTAAGCTTTCCAGGCCTCCCAGGATTACCAGGCCTCCCATGTCTATGGGACCTGTCAATCGTACAAGGCCTCTTATGTTTTCCAGGTCTTCCTTGGGTTCTCGGACTCTGATGTTTACTAGGTCTACCCATCTGTAAAGGCTTCTCATCTTTATCAGTATTCCTGAGATTTCCAGACCTTCCAAGCTAACCAGACCTCCCATGTTTACAGGATTACCTTCATTACAATGACTCCCATGCTTTCCAGGGCATCTTTGGTTTCTAGGACTCCAATGATTACTAGGCCTCCTTGTGATTGGAGGCTTCTCATTCTTATCAGAACTCGTAAGCTTTCTAGGCCTGCCAGGCTTACCAAGCCTCCCAAGATTTCCAGATCTTTCTTGGGTTCTATGACTCCCATGCTTGACAGGACTCTCCATGCTTGCCAGCCTACTCATATTTATTAGGCCTCCTAAACTTTACAGACCTCCCAGCCTTACTAGGTCTCCCATGGTAAACAGGATCCTTATGCTTACTAGGCCTACCATGTTCACCAGGACTTCCTTGGGTTCCAAGATTATCATGATTACTGAGCCTCCCTATGTTTGTCAGATTTTCTGTTCTTACCAGGCTTCCTAAACTTGTCAGGCCTCCCACATTTACCATGCCTCCCATACTTACAAGGTCTCTCATACTTACCATGTCTAACATGGTTACTAGGACTCAGTTTCTAACTAGGCCTCATATCTTTTCTATACTTTCCTTGGTTACTAGGCCCCATGGGATTATTATGCCTACTATGGTTACTAGGTTTCACCTGGTTACTAGGCCTCACATGATTATTCCAACTTCCAAGGTTATTAGGCCTCCCATGAGTGCCAGGTTCTAAAAAGTATAGAGGGCCTCTCATGTTTTAAGGGACTATCATGCTATCTAGGGCTCTTATGCTTACCAAACCTTCCATGCTTACTAGTCTTCCTAGAATTTACAGGCCTCCAGGGCTTAGCAGACCTCAAACTTACCTAATTGTCTATTCTTACCAGGTCTCTCAAACTTAACATGGTTAATAGGCTTCAGTTGCTAATTAGGCCTTGACTACTAACCAAACCGTCTTTGGTTAGTAGACCTCATGTGCTTACTATGCCTCCTATGGATACTTGGCCTCATCTTGTTACTAGTTCTCACGTGTTCACTAGGCCTCACATGGTTATGGCACTTCCCATGATTACTAAGCTTCCCATGAATGCCTGGTCCTGACCAGTTGACCAGGCCTATCCTTCTATCTAACACTCTTAGGTGAACCAGGCCTCCCATGCTTACTGGGCCTCCTAAACTTTCTAGACCTCCGAGGCTTAGAAGGCCTCAAACATTTACCAAGTCTCCCATGCTTACCAAGACATGCTAGGCTCCTGTATGTATGGTTCAGGATCCTCAGTTTCAGATAAAGGTATGGGCATAGGTGGCAGGAGAATTTAGTAGTAAATACTTAATTTTGATTTTCTTACCTGCTTGGTACCTCCTGACTGACCAAAGGAAAATTGTATTGCTTGCTTTGGGACCTAGAGCTGACAGACCCCCTAGGTTTATTTCCTGATGTCAAACGGTTACTTCGTATATCTCTCTTGGACCACCAATCCCTTGACCAGTGTTTGTCTTTTCCACAGTGGCTATATTACCTTAGAAGTCTTTGTGGCTCATAGCAATCAGAACCTGCTCCTTCTTTTCTACGATTACCATAGTTTCTAGAGTCAATGTACCTGTTATTTTGAGCTCTGAATCTCTTAGCCTTACAATTTCTTTGGAAATAAACAAATTCACCACAATTAAAATGTTGAGCATCTTGGTTCCTGATATTTCTATCTATGATTTGCCCTATGATCTTGGCATTATACCCATGATAACTGATGCAAGCAATCTTCCTTATACATTCATCTATATGGACTCCTCATGCTTTCAATGGTTGGATTGCTCTCTAACATTCAGTGTTTGCATTTTCAAAGGCCAAGATTGCTATCAATGACTGTTTGGTTTCAAGGTCTGATATGGCTCTATTTATAGCTGAACCCAATCTCCATAAGAAATGTGTGAATGCTTCTGAAGAGCCCTGTATTACATTAGTAAATGAGGTAGATTGTTTCCCAGGCTACTCATTCATAACCCAAGCTTGTAAAGCTGCAATATGTCATTATGTTATCAACAGATCAGGTTTGTTCTTGTACCTTAGCATAACACCTTTCCCTAAGCACTTGGTCTTTAGTAACATTTATCTCCCTTGCTAAATGCATTGTTCTATTTTGTGGCTTCATGCCTCCACCAGGACAACACTTGTGATCGATTGTTGACCAGCTTCTAGAACAGCTGACACCAATTCTTTACAATCTTGGGAGATAACTGTTTTCTCAGTAGCCTAGTACTTAATATTTCCTTAACAAATAGAGAATGCAATTCATACAATACCACAGCCTCTTTAAATGCTCTAAATTTAGCAATTTTATCAGTTTCCAGGCCTACTTGTAAACCTGTCCACCATCATTAGCAGGCATATGCTGCACAAAGACTGGAAAGGCTGAAGGTGCCTATGTAGCTCCAAGCAAATCCTTTGGTGGTGCACTTGGTTGCACACTAATGTGTTGTCCCTGTAGTGCCTCCTGCTCTTTCCAGACCCTTGTCTCACTGAGGTGCTTTGGCACCTGGTAGTGAAAGTGCATGGAGCAGGGCAAGGCAGCAACTTACCATACAGCCTAGTTTGCTTCCTTTTTTCATTGAGCAGTACATTCCCAGTCTCATTCACCAAGCCTGAACTCTGTTGTTCTCCTCCCATTGGTTCTTTTTGCTTTCCAAGTATTTGTACCTCTACTTGAAAACTCTATACTTGCAAAGCCAACTCTGAAATCCTTTTTAATGTAAGAGAATTGAGGAAACCATCTGACTTTTCAACTTTGCCCCCAATCTTTTTCAAAACAGTATACATGAAGACTATGAAGCAAAACCAGAAAACCTTCTCCAAGAACACAGTAGGAGACCACCCAGTGGCAGTGGCTGCCACTTTGCCAACCTCCTTAAGCAACATTGCTGATCCCTCATAATCTGCCATTTCCTCTACTACATTAGAAGCAGAGTTACCCATTATGACTAAGCCATGTTGGGCACCACCTGTAGGCATATATATTTCACTACCTACTTTAATAGGGGTTCAATCTCTCCCAATATCCCACCAGAGGTAGTAAAAAAGAAAGGTTATTAGAATACAGGGGGAAGTGGACCTGTTCAGAAATAGTTCTTGGGAGTGAGTCCAATCTTCATTTCCTCAGTCCAGTCTACTAGCAAACACCAAACATTAAATAGCAGCTACAATCAAGTCCACTGGGAAGACACCATACACAAAGCAAGGGTAGTTCAATCCAGAAGAAACTGTAAGGCTTTCCAACCAGTCTGTGTCTGCTGAAGTAGCAAAAAGCTGCAGAAACCTCACAAAAAGTTCTTCAGTGAGTTTCTCTATATGAAGTCACTATAAGTTAACCTCAGCAACACAATGTAAGGTGAACCAATATATGCATGTCATCAGTGAAAACTAGGGTGACTGAACAAGGCAAACCAGTGCTTGAGCTCCCACTGTCTGTGGGGTCATATGTATATTCTTTCTAAACATTACACGTCCTTTCACATGTTTGCTATGTGAAAGGACACATCATCTGTAGAAGAAATATACATATGACCTCACAGACAGTGGGAGGAATCTCTGGCATTGGTTCACTTTGCACTGCCTTGCTAGTCTTTGCTGATGACACACATGTATTGGTTCACCTTACATTCAGTTGCTGAGCTTCACTTGTGGTGACTTTAGAGAGAAACTTGCCAAAGAACTACTTGTGAGATCATGCAGCTTCGGGCCTTGTGGTTTCTTCTGGATTGAACTGCCCTTGCTGATTTGTGTGTGTTGTCTGCTGAGTAGATTAGACTGCAGCTGCTGATTCATGTTTGGTGTTTGCTACAGGACTGAACCGAGAAAAACAAAGTTTGGAATCGTTCCAAAGAACTATTTCTAAACAGGTCCAATTCTCCTGTATCCTAGTAACATTTCTTTTCTACTACCTCTGGTAGGTGGTGGGCTAGAGGAGATGGTGAAAGTAGGCTTTAAAAAATATATGCCTACACTGCCTGCCAAGTCTCATGTTTATGGGGTCTCCAAAGCTTCTAGGCCTCTCAGGTTTACCAGGCCTCTCATGTTTATCAGACATCCCACCCTTTCTAGGCCTCTCATGCTTTCCAGGTCTTTTTGGGTTCTAGGACTCCCATGCTCACTAGGCCTCCTCATGCTTTCCAGACTTCTCAATCTTAACAGGCTTCCTATGGTTTGCAAGCATCCCAGGCTTACCAGGAGTCTGATGTGTATCTGACAGCCCATCATTACTTGTCCTTCCATGCTAACAGGCCTCCTATGCCTACTAGGCCTACCATGTTTATCAGGTCTTCCTTGGGTTCCAGGTCTCCCATGATTGCTAGGCCTGCCCATATTAGCCAGGCTACTAATCTTTACCATGCCCCCTAACTTTGTACTTCTCCTAGGCTTACCAGACCTCCCATGTATATCAGACCACCTATCCATAATCAAGGAGACTTCAGATTTGGCTAGGCTGTAGATAAAGATTTTTCCCCCTTCACTATCTCAGTATCAGCTCCTGGTTTTCAACACCATATCAAGTATTACCACAGAAATGGTGCATGTGTGCTTTTATTTGATCTCCCTTCAATCCCAGGCTGTTGGAAGCAGAATTCTGATAAGAATCTAAGGTTTGATGATTTTTCTTTCAGCTCTATGACCCCTACTTGACTGTCTGTACTCTCTTAGACACCATCTGGTAGAGATTTGCAATCAGGATCAATAACCCTGGTGATGGTAATAAGTACCTATCCAGGATTTAAAGGTATTTTACTATATGCATAGATATTACATAGCAAGCCATGAAATATAAAAAGAAGTATTTTTGTGTTGTTTTGAGTAGGATGTAGATAGAATATCTTATGTACTATGTGAAAGCATCACCTATTAATAAAAAGCCTAAGGTCAATGAGCTGAGGCATGATTGGAAAGTGTGACATCTGGAAGGGAGAGTTAGGATTCTGGAAAATAGTCCGGACTGGGAGATTTGCCCCAAGGACTGAAGGGAACATGAAAATGAGGAGAGGTAACCAAACACTTGGTTTGGCTTAGAATAGAATAAATGGGTAATTAAGTTATGAGCTAGTTGGTGATCAAGCCAAAGCTTCTGGCCTAAGCACTTATTCAAAATTAATTCAGTCTCAGAGTCATTACTCTCAGAACAAAGAGTCTGCCTGAAAAGGCTCTCCTCTACAGAAATAGCCCCAATAGACCCATCTATTTAAATACTTGGTCCATAAGGATTGTTACCATTAGGAAGTATGGCCTTGTTGGAGTAGGTGTGGCCTTGTTGGAGGAAGTATGTCATTGTCAGGACAAGTTTTAATGTCTCCTATGCCCATGCTATGTCAGGCATGGCACACAGTCTCCTTCTGCTGCCTGTAGAATGTAGATTTTCAGCTCCTTCTCCAGGTCCATGCCTGCCTGCACACTGCCATGCATCCCACCATGACAATAATGGATTAAACCTCTGAAACTGTGAAGCAGTTCCAATGAAATATTTCCTTTATAAGAGATTCTGTGGAGCTGGGCTTTGGTGATGCATGCCTTTAAACCTAGCACTCAGGGGAGGCAGGGGCAGAGGCAGGCAAATCTCCCTGAGTTTGAGGACAGCCTGGTCTACAGACTGAGTTCCAGGACAGCCTGGACTACACAGAGAAACCCTGCCTGTAAACACAGACACAGACACAGACACAGACACAGACACAGACACAGACACAGACA